>JARHVA010003740.1:1225000-1465000 GCA_037957365.1 Torreya grandis | reverse complement strand
GATTTGGGATTAATGGTTTAGGTGTAAATAGAGTGCATAAGGGATATTAGCTACATTCATGTTCAATATAAGTGACCATATCATGACCACATGAGGATGTCATGTATGAGTGATCGAATACCTACATGTAATACCAGGTATGTGGTATATGTAATGTATGAATGATCATATCATTACTATATATATATTTTATAAGTTGTATGATGTAGGGTATTCATTTATGAATATTTATAGACCCATTAATTAAAGTTCATTTTCTAAGTTTAGAATAAGGTTATTAACAAGATTCCAAGGCAAAGATAGCAGAATCCAAGTATGGTATATTTACAACTTTGTTGATTGAGTATAAAACTCTTATGAAGGTCCAACATTATTATGTAAACACTATATAATACTCACAATTAAAGTGATTCAAATAATTTTATAATTAATACAAGTCAATATACTTCTAAGTAAGAAGATTAGGCCATCTAGACCTAAAGAGTAGAGTTTCCATTAAATTATAATTCTTAAGAAAGTAATAAATGAAATTGGTTTCTTATCCTCAAAGATAGTCTCCAAACACCTTAATAAATATTTATAAGAATATTTTGATGATCTTATATTAATAACACCTTTTCAAGACCAAATATGTTTATACACAATATTGCAGTAGTGCTTAGGACTTAGTCAATGTTTTGGCCACTTTGGTGATCCAATTGGTATCTTGAGATTGTGTAAAGATACCTATGAGTCTTGTATCAATGTCTTGATATTTTCATTTAGTTTTTGAATTGAATTAATCTAAAAAACAAGGTATTTAAAGACCTCTTTGTATCAAGTCCTTAAGAGGTAAAATTGGCCTAATAGGCCTATAAAGGGTACAAGTGGCCTAATGCACTAAGAAGATTGATTCAAATAATTGGTGAAATATTCGTAGTATTGTTAAAAGAAGTGAGGATGTACAATTGAGTGATTTTGGATTCAAAGAAGGGTTTTGCTTGAAGGTAGATTACTATCTTGGGACCGAGTACCCTATTTTAAGTCATTGAAAGTGTCTTTTGATCTAAATACAAAGGCCAAGAAGTTAAGAGAACTACTAAAGAATAAGGTCATTAGTCTTTTAATACCAACACTTATAAGACCTTTTGTGATAAACCAAGAGATTTATGGTTAGGAAGAGACCTAATTTCAAGCAAGTTTCTAGAGGACCTTGAAGAAGACTAGGTTTAGTAAGTGGAGCACATAATTTGACACTAGTAGGGAATAGTAAATATCAAGATATGGCTTGTGTATTTAGGTAGGACATACTCCTTGAGATCAAGCCATGGCTCAATTATTTCATCAGGTAGAGAATACTCAAGTAGATAAAATAGATAGGGAATACTTAAGTAGACAAAAAATATGTATACGTGTTAGGTAGCTTGGTCCTTTGATTTATACCTTAGCCTAAGATTTTAATTTTAAGGCCCCAACATATTTACTAATATAAATGGGACCTTAGCCTTAATACCTTAGCCTAAGTATTTTATATCACCATGGTCCTATCTTAACTTCCTTGCATCTTGTAGGATCTAATGACCCTCGCTTTATCATAACATTTGATCCAACAAAGCAAGAAAAGCCTAAGCTTCAACTTAAATAACATGTATCTTAGATGATCTAATGGATTGCACATCCTCACAACCTTTCAATTGGATGACATAAATAAATCTTGACGTAATCCTATGCATAACCCCTCAGACCAACCACATTCAAGCTCTTAGATAACGATCAATGGTTCTCACTTCATCATAAAGACTTGACTGGATGGGGTGAGGCATAGTTGAAAAGTCAAAGGATTACATAAGCCCTGCAAGATTGGCACATAGCACCCTTACATTTGATGATCAAAGGAAAATGTGTCCTTGCCTGACAAAGCAACCAATCATGAGTAAGCTATTAGATCATGATCTTATGGTTCTGACTTTGTCATAGATTTTGATCCAACAAATCAAAGTAAGTCCAAGATCTTGGGAAGCCTTGTGGAGCTACCAAGTGGCACTCTTGCATTGGGTCACTAAAATCTAACTAGCTTAAAATTAACATTCATGCGACCATCATTTGACATCTGTAAGGATGTATTTGATACCCACATGACCATCAACTTTAAGCCCATTAAATTAAAAGTTTCACTAGCTTAAAATTGACATTCGTACTATCGTCATTCGACACTCACGAGGACGTATTTGACATCCACAAGACTGTCAAATTTAAGCTAATGAATTATTTTTCTCATAATCAAATTACCCTCCAAAATCTTGTTATAAGGCTTAAAAATTGCTTTACAAGCTAAGGGAAGTGCTTGAAAGATGCTCAAACATCAAAAATATTCAATTTACAAAGACTGAAATGGTCTTATGGTTTAAGTATATGCAAAATGAATTTAGTCTAAGTATATATCCTAAGGTCCCCATTGCATGTTGTTTAAATGACATGAACCTTAGGCTAAAGACTTATGCTAATTTCATTTTAAAAGGTCTTTGAAAATGTAGAATTTAGGCTAAATACATCTAACCAAAGGTTTTTGTGTGTTTGTTAATAGATTAAAACCTATCTATCATTAGACCATTATATCATTTTGAGCATGATTTATAAGGCTTGGTATAAATATTTTAGCCTAAAGAATACTTCATGTTTATTAAGCACAAAACAAAATTTGGCCTATAATATTTAACCTTGGTCCCCTTTATATGAATTCAGAAGACTAAGGTATACATTTATTCACTTAAGGTTTATTTTATGTTTAATAAACATGAAATAAACCTTAACTTAAGGAATTTAAGCCTAAGTCCCACCTTAGCAACATTCTAACTTAAAGCTTAGGAATCTTTGTAGATCAATGGCTCGTGATTCATCACTAGGAGATGATCCAATAATGTGAAGATCCTATGGACTTTTCAATAGAAACTCAAGAGCCCATGGTCTTGATGGGTGGTGAAAGCCCATTCAAATTGAAATTGATAAATGATCTGATGGTTTTTACTTTGTTTTTTGGAGATTATCTAATGGCACAAAGGTGCCCATGACTTTTCAAAGGCCCACAAGCTCATCGTGTGGCCAATACTCATTTAAAAAATGACTGACATAGGATACAGAGCATGGGATGGTACACAAAGATGAGAAGTGTCATAACCATGAGGCTTAGAAACAAAAGAAACTAATCACAGGTAAGGGAATGGATTACAATCATAGGATCCATTCCATCATTAATCCAAATTACACATATTTAAATATAGGAACCATATACAATTTATTTATGACTATGTCTACCTAGTCATAGTGGAGGGCATCACATGTGTCCCCATGCCTAGGGTCCATTCACTAATCAAGAAGTATGTATAAATGATGGGTGACATCTAGTTCTACCCTAATTATATAGTTATTAAGATTGAATGGATCATGTCCCAGTCTTACAGATTGCTCGTGTATGTACGAAGTAAGCTTTTTGAGAAAGAAATTGCCTCCCAACTCATCCATGGCATTGATGAAATTTGTAAAGAAAAGAAGATGGGTCTTCTCCACCCATCCTTCTAATTATTGGAAGGACTATAATTCAAGATTGGAAATAGGTTGATACCATGGCCAAGCACAAAGATTCAATTGGGTTTCAACTTGATGAACTCAAAATGTGGGATCCTAAGAAGATAGTGTATAATCATTTGAAGGAGAAGAAGTTGCCCAAGCCTGAATACATGCATTAGCTCAGTGTTCATGACACCATTTACATTAAAGCCAAGAATTTTGAAGAGTTTTTGGCTAGGATAAAAGGGCACAACATCAAGCATGAGTACAAATTGAAAAAGGATGATAAGCCATTTGGAGAGGCATGGAAAATGCATACTCTCTAGTATCGCTTACTACATGAACCATCTGGGATAGCCCAACAACAACCCCAAGAAGAAAAATCATAGTCTCAAAGGCATATTTTGTAAGAACAAGATGACCAAGGCCATAGGAAGGAGAAATTAGGAGAGGTGAAATTGGAAGAGAAACTTGGAGAGGGGCCCTCATCTTTAAAATAACCCCAAAGGTTGCCTTCCCTAGTTCAATATATAGATATGATTGCCTTAGAACCAGGTGAGAAACTTGAGGGTACTCTCAAGGAACTTGTAGAGGTGTATGACACAAATAGGGAAGAATAACTAATTAAAGAGACTCATATCCAAGTAGGGAAGCCTGGAGGAGGGAAAGGAAAAGAGCTTGCTCTTGACATAGTCCTTATGGCATCCCAAGAGAAGAGGAAGGAAAAGGTAGCATTGGTTCCTATTGGACCATAGAAGAAACCAAGATTTACCTTTACTCACCCCACTAGTGCAGTTAATCTATTCAGTGATGAATTCCCCATTCATGGACTAGTCATCCTTGACTAGTTTATTTATAGAAAATTGTAAAAGATCCCTTCTTTCTCTCACTCATGGGCACTCACAAAGGTTTCTGATGTTGAAGTGCATGATGACATGAAGCCATGGATTAAAAATATGGTAAATGAATAATAAGAAATAAGAGTTGTGGCCACTCTAGGACCATAGAATAAGAGAATAGATGCTCCTAGAGCATTAAGAAACATAGTTGTAGAGGTCCCAGAACCTTTAAAATTCACAAGCTCATTTACCACCATTCAATTTAATCCAAAAATAGCTGGATTGGAAAGAGTCACCACTAAGATAGCTATGGAAAGATCTGATGAATTCATCTTCCAAAAGGTGGATCCCTTTATAGGTATAACCCCAGTGGGAGGATAGAAACTTGGTGAGGCTACTATATATGAAGAGGATGTTGAGAGCTTTATTAAGGCTCAATCAACTCAAGTAAATGTTGAGGTCCAAGGGATGAAATGGATGATTCAAAACTTGGAAATAAAGAAGGAAAATCTAGAACCCAGACCATTTTATCAGTCCCTAACACCATGATGGACATGTTTGAGGCCTCATTATTTGATATGTTCAATTTTTTGAATTCAATAAAGCTAAGGGGAAGATTCCCTAAGCCAGCAGGGTGAAGCAACCAAAGATTTAATAACATAGTGGCAAAAGGCTGAGACCCAAGTTAGGGATCTCATTCATATTGTGATCAGGAACAAGATTCATAATTTCAAAGCTATCATCTTAGCACATTTGAACAACATACTGGGACTAATAGTAGAAAAGGTCCAAGGGCTAAGTAGTTGGAAAAATAATTTAAATAGGCTTTTGGCAGATGATAAGGGATTGGTTATTAGAATTGAGTATCTCCTAGGAACTATGTTATTGCATCCTACCAAGACCACTAAAAATGAAATCATTGATGATGTTGAATTCAAACATAGGGTCATTTTGGTTATGCATTCAGTTAGAATCAAGAGCCAGGGTCAGTTTGGAAGGGACAATAGAAGAATTCTAGACATGATTTTCAAAGTAGAAGAGAAAATTATGGAGGCAAGGAGCATAAAAGAAGCCATGGCCAGGGATGACCATTACTTGGATGACTTGGTGGATGCTAAATAAGTTTACCTAATGAAGCCAGTTGTGGATCTGGAGCTCATCAAGGACCAACATCAAAAGGAAATAGAACTTCTATGAAATCAACAAGGGGACCATTTAGTAATGGGCCCATTCAGTAGCTAATATTACTTTTGTATAAACATTGTAATATCTAGAATAGGAATATTATTTTGTGAGGCACATGCTAGTTTGTTAGCATATTGCCCCTAGGTTAGTCTAATTGAAAAGAACAAGTGTATTTTAGGAATCTTAAGGATAGTTGTCCTTATCTTTTATACATCTGTATATTGTAACTGACTGATGTACTACCTCATCTTTCTCTAAAAGTCATGTATCACCATCTTGTAAAGGGGAGAGAACTTTTTAACAAATTTTTTACACTTGAAACAATTAATATAATCAAGGAGTTATACAAAGGTTTTCCACATTTGATATGTCAATTAATAATATAGCTTTTCTCTCAATTGCTAGTTTTATGTCTTGAATTTGAATAGTTTCTTTGAATTATGGATTGCATTTTCTAATCATAGGGTTTCTAATTTATGCATATGCTAGATTAGTTGGAGGATGTTAGGTTTTGATTCATTTCATTCTACTTTGTATTTAGATGTGAAAATGTTATTTTATTATAGTAGTAAATCTTTGAAGTAGACCTGGTTCTTACTTGTGACTCTTTACATTATCCTTTGAAGTTTTCCTAGTATATAGTGAAACTTGAGCTTAGGATATATTGCATTATATATTGGTTGCAATTGATGCTTTGTCATGATATTTGAAACTTAAATTGGAAATCACTCATTTTTTTGCCTTACCCTTCTCTTTGCTCTTTTTTAACACCAGATCACTTTAGTTTAAGCTTCACTATAAATAACCACTTAGATTAGTTTTTATCTTAAATTTGAATCATAATTCACTAAGCATTAACATAGATTTTATGCAATTCACAAAGAACAAATCATGATGGCTCCCAACCATAACTCATTATAAATTTATAGAACACCAATACATATCTCTACCGCTATTTCACCATAGGTGACATCAAGTTGCCACAACCTGCTACTCATGCTCTGAATTCATTGAATTCTAAAATGAGAAGTGTTATTTGAACACTAAAAAACCCTGTCTTTCATATATATGTCTTTCAACAACCTCGAATTACAAAAAAAATTATAGTCCAAAAAGGGCAGACACCCTTTAGGGTTACGACCGACCCTTCCTTTTTTAGCATTGGTTTTTTTTTTTTAAAGGGCATACGCCCTTTACAAAAAATGCTTTTTATTTTTCATTGGGTCACTTTTTTGGTCCCCCAAATTTGTGAATCTACCCTTAAGTATTGGGAATTTAATAGTCTCTGTGCATTGTTATATAGAAAACAAAGATTAGGGAACTAGTATTTGTTTTGATTTCTTTGCATGATGAATGAATAATATGATTTGAGGTTATTTTTTTATTTCATGAGATTTTATGACTCTTAATAATTGGTGTTTATGGGTATAAGGGTCTGGTAATAAATGACATTGAAAGTAGTGAATGGTGCAATGATAATTACATGATTGGTTTTATTATTTTTTAATTCTTTTATTTTAGGAAAGACTCAAGCAGAGTCGATTTCAAAATGGAATTTGTGTAAATTCAAGCTATAGTTGAATTTTTATTAGATTATATGTTGGTTTTTAAAATATGGTTTGAGGTTCAATTATTTTTGTAATATATATTCGACTCTGTTGATCGATAAAATGACTTAATGAAGTTTTATTGTGGTTAATGTTTTAGTTGGAGGATCAACTTAGTCAATATGAGTTGAGCCTATAACTAATATATATTGTCTTTGTGTGATGTATGGAAAAATGAGTTTTAAAACAATTAAGCTAGAAATAAAAAAAACATGACTATATGTCTTAAAATATTCCACTAATGATTTAAATCTAAGGTTTTGATAAAATCAATAAGGTGTATTTTTAAATGATTGTATATATATATATATATATATATATATATATAAATATATATATATATATATATATATATATATATATATATATATATATATATACATTTAGTTTTTTTCCATGTGATTTTGAAGATTTATATTATGTGATGTTTGTGGGATCATTCATTAGCATATTTACATTTGGCAATATACCCTGTAATCCAAACTGAGCAATTTTTTTTATTTGTGTGTGTGTGTGTGTGTACACTAAGTAGATAATGGATTAATTATATTAAAGTCATTAAGTACATGTGTGTGTGTATATACACACATATGTATATGTATATATGTGTGTGAATATATATACACACATAGATACATAAATATATGTGTGTGCACATGTGCGTGCATGCACACACACATGTATGTATGTGTATATGTGCATGTATTTATGTGTGTGTGTAGATTATATATACACACACACATGTACTTAATGACTTTAATGGAATTAATCCATTGTCTACTTAGTATAGACACACACACACACACACATGTATATATATGTATATGTATATATGTGTGTGAATATATATGCACACATAGATACATACATATATGTGTGTGCACATGCACATGCATGCACACACGCACATGTATGTATGTGTATATGAGCGCGCGCGCGTGTGTGTGTGTGTGTGTGTGTGTGTGTGTGTGTGTGTGTGTGTGTGTGTGTGTGTGTGTGTGTGTGTGTGTGTGTGTGTGTGTGTGTGTGTGTGTGTCTTTATAAATAATTGTAATACATATAAACCTAAGAAATGTATCATATGTTATTTACTGGGTTTGTATACTCTTATTTTGGTAAATAAATCTTCCCTGGAACATATACCTCTTTTGAGTGTATTTTGATCATATACTTGTGTTATGTTATGAATGGAATGTGGATATATTAAGAGTTATAACTTTTGAGATGTGTGGACTTATGAAGAATTTGTATCATGTAAATTTTTGAGGTCATTAAGGGAAACAAGGAAATCTGAATGTGAAGAATAGTTTGTTTTGATGGTATAAACTTGGTAGACAGTTGGATTTTTAAATGATATATCATTATCTAATGAGAAGGTTAAATAATTATTATTTTTGTTATATGCCAACTGCTTATCTTAATGGGTTTATTAAAATACCAATTAGCTGATTGATAGCATTGGATGAACATAAAGGAACATATGTGGGATTTTGATTTCTTATATTCATATATGTTGTGTTAGTATTTATGTGAATATCTATATGTTTGGAATCTGTAGATTTTAATATTATTATGTTTATTTGTTAATAATGACATTAGATAAGTAGGTGTAACATAATTCACATACTTAATGTCATTAAATAGATAGATTGAAGTTATTCAAATGAAGAATGTGTTTGAATTTGACTGATTTTGAGATATGGAATAACTATATTAAAACTTTACCCAAAGTAATGTTTATGGTTTGAACATTGTCTTTTCACTCATTTGATTTAGTTTACATGTATTTCTTGATATCATGTTAAAATGTATTTCTTTATGATATGTTGCATGTGTTAGTTACCTTACAATACACATGTTTCTGGTTGACTTTCTCGATTTTCATACTATCACTATCTACCCATCCATGAAGGGAGGGTCATTCCCTTATTGGGATATTGTGTGAGGGATCAATGGTCCATGGTTGGTGTGAAAAAACACTTGGGTGATGCTCTCATTCCCCTTCTAGTAGTCAACTAATATAAGCTTTACTTAAAATTAATTTTGGAAATTAACAAGTTCATTGAGACTCATATGTTATGCGGAACATTTTATATAAGTAATCTGATATTCAGATATGTAATATTCTATACATTTACTACTCGATGTTAATCATATAATATCAAAAACTAGTTATATATATCTGTACTTTTAATATTTAATCAATAGTGGCTAAAATATTAACTTGGATAATTTTATACCTTATTATGTTGAACTTATGATAGCAAATCAACATATGTTATTAGTGATCATTAACTAAATGAGTTAAACACTTAACCTATTATTTAATAACATAGTTACTTAAAATTATTCATTTATTTAATGATCATTAGTGTTGAATTAACCATGAGGGTCTGTCACACATACTATGAGTCATTGATCTAGTGGTAGATGTATCTAAAACACCATCTAGTTTAGCATATTATAGTGTACTAATACATAATTTAGGCATATGTTAGTGGTTCCTATGGTTTATGGAGTTTCACCATTTTTCCCATCATCATCATTGTCTTCATCCGAGGGATTGTCATCTTCTACTTTTTCTATGTGACTGATTTGTTTACCAGGTAATCTTGTGGAAGGAGAATTTTCTTTTCTCTTCTGAAAACCCAACGTCCTTACTAGTGTATAGTTTATTGGTATTTAGATCCATTATTCTATATCCAAGTGATTTTTCACTATACCCTAAGAATATATACTTTTATTATTTCATATCAAGTTTAGTTCTCTAATCTTTGGGAATGTGTATACTTGTTTTGCATCCAAAAACTCTAATATGTGAAATAGATGGATTTTATAATGACCATGATTTTTGTGACGTTACCCCATCAAGATCTATAGTGGTAACACTATTGAGTATACATTTTGTTGTCCCCCAAAAATATCACTCATTTTTGGGACAATATTTGAATTAATTTGGTCCTACAGACCAAAATTATCTCTTCCCTTTCCAAAATTTGTCTCGGGCATTCAAATTCCTCATTTTTCAAGCTTTTCAAAAATCTACGAACTCTGCAGGCTTAAATCTACGAACTCTGCAGGCTTGAATCTACAGACTCAGCAAGAAGAGGAAATCTATAGACTCAATAGGTCAAGTTCAATGGGCTTCTACAGGTTGAAATCTATGGACTCTTTCAAGATTAGAGAAAACTATGGACTTGGTTTCTACAGACTCTGCAAACAAGCTCATTTCTACAAGTTCAACAGGCTTCACGGCTTCTACAAGTGGGTTCAATCAAAAGAATTAGTTTCTAACAATTGGTCATTTTTGGAATTGGTTCATTGCCTTGGTTTAAATAGAAAACTCCATCGACAAGCATCAATAGCAGGTTCAACTTTTGGTTCATCCTTTGGTTCAACGTCAAATGATTCTAAGGCGAGTTCAATCAAGCGGTTCAACGCTTTGTTTCACTCTAGTTCATCTTCTTTGTTTCAATTTCAATGCTTTGATTCAATGGTTGGTTCAAACACATGGTTCAAAGGCAAATTCAACATTTGGTTCAATGCTTAGTTCATCGACTTGGTTCTTTCAATTGAACATCAGCTTGAACCATTTTGGTTCAAAGCTTGGTTCAACTGATCGGTTCAATGAAGTGGTTCAACAAGAGTTTTAAATCCATAGCCTAAAAGGGCAAGTCCAATCTAGAAAAGTGACAAGCAGAAAGCCAAAAGAAGACCAAGGGGTGATGCACCTGAAGACATCAAATTCAACACAAGGAATTAGCTGTTGAAAACATAGTGACGGGCGCACGAACGTCAAAATTCAAGACAACAAAATAACTATTGATCCTTTAAACCTACAGACCAGAATGCATTCATAAGCTTCAAGGCCAAGACCAGCAGAAAGTGAGGAAGGAATAGAATAGTAAATTGAATCCAGGACCCAATTCAATTAACCAGAAAAGGAGGAATGATTAAGATAAGATCAGATCGCCAGGTGGACATTGAAAGTTGCAAAATTTCAATAAGCGCGACTTATTTCCCTGCATTGATAAAATCAAATGAGTAAAATGCCCCTAAGGTCCATCCTATCTTTTTAATAGATTCCAATGCAACATGATGTATTACTATTCCCGAGTCCTTCTTGAAATGGCTATATAAGGAACTCTCTTCTATTGTAAAAGGATCTCTTTTTTGACAATTAGAACAAAACTCTGCCCAAATTAGAAGGCATTACTGAGACTTTGAGCTCAGATTGCTGATCACATTTTGTTACTGAAATAAGAAAGCAAGTGACTTTTCAGACTTTGTGCTGTGATATCTTTGTTGTTGAGGAAACTACTCTTATGTCTTTTTCCTTGATTTATTTTATGTTCCTTTAATTCAACAAGCAGAAATAGTGACAGCAATCAGGAAGGTGTCATGAAGATTCAAGTGTGGAGAGACTTTGTGCCCCCATAATTGACTTTAGTGTGTTTTCTTTTCATTTCTATGTAAAGGACTTTGGGATGACTTTTTGCCCTCATTTTCCTTCATATCTTACTCTTGAGCAATTAAGGTGGAGACTTTGTACTGCATCTTGATTTGTTGGTTATTACATTCTTTGTTACATTTTGCTATTACTACCAGGAGTATTCTTGTGGTTTTATAAATAGTAATTCTGAAAGAAGAGGAGTACTGTCTATCATTTCCCTTGAGTTTTTCCTTTGATCCGCATGCATAATCTCTGAAAAAAGAGATATGGATGGTTTGTCCTACCCCTGAGTATTATTTTCTATATATATATATATATATATAGCTTATCTATAGGGAACCTCCCCTTGATGAGAGGAGAGATCAGTCCCATTCTGATGTGGTAAACCTACACATCTGGATGACTAATCTTCCTACTTTGGCTGATCAGACCTATTTTGTTTATCAGTACGCTGATCGAAAAAATATTCAACCAATAGTTTTTGGTGACTCCGTTGGGGAATATAACCCATTATCATTATAACCCTTATCCATTATAGACTCTGGAGACTCTATTTCATGTCTTACCCATTATTCATTATAGCCTTACCATCTTCTTCCACCTCTATTATTTTATCTGGTTTGCAAAACTAGAGCTGTTGGGAAAGAGTGCACAGTTTGAAGCCTCAAGCTGAAGCTGAGCCAGTCCTTTTCCATTTTTGTTTTGTAATTTGGCCAATCCATCTAGATTTATTATCTCTATTTTTATTAATTAAATCATGGCAGTTCGAGGCCCTTTGGGTAACTCTTTTGGCCCACTCAACTTGACTCCACCTCTGCATGAACAACCACATAGTTCAAGAAATAATTTTCCCAAATTCTTTGGTGATGGGATAGTTCACCCTGATGAACACATTGTAGCCTTCAGCATAGCCTGTGGTGTTACAGGGGTGGAATTTGAAGATGTGATAGTTAGGCTTTTTGTGCAGACACTACAAGGTGCTATTGTAGACTGGTTCTACCATCTACAAGCTAGATCAGTGACTGACTGGGATACACTTAAAGCCAAGTTCAAAGCAAGATTCAAGCCCATAGAAGATGTACATGCCTTGCTGGCCCAACTCACATAGATGAAGAAGGATCCCCATGAACCTATGAGGGACTTCATTTCCAGGTTCAACAAGCTAAGGCACATGATTCCCATGATCGCCCAGTCGACACCTCAAAATCTCATGTGTTTCTTCATCAACTCATAGCTGCTTGAAGTGAGTTTTTTATTGAGACGGGCTAGACACATAGACCTTGAGGCTACTCAAGACTTGGCTACTGAGCTAGAAGATGACCTTATCTTGGAAGGAAAGATAAGGAGAGATCCTAATAGAGCTAAACCCTCTTCATATTCTGAATACTCACCCACAGTCACCACTAACCCAACGGTACAAAAGCTGGCAAATGAATTGCTAGCCTTGAAAAGGCAAATGGCACAAGGTATGTCTTCTACTCCTCTGTATATAAATGCACCAAGGAGGACATTCCCTAATTATCCATATCAAGGTAATGTTGCCAAAAGTCAAGGGCAACAAAATTGTCTTCTTCCTCCATAGAGGAATCCTACCCTTGAAGCACCTCCAACAAACTCAGTAGTTGGGTATTTGGAAACAGAGCATGTTTCCTATTTCCAACCTGAGTTAGAGAAATAAAATGGCATTGATCTTTTTAGGGAGGATCTAGAAGAATTAGCTGGTGACTCCCATATTAGTTTCTAGAATTACCAGGATGAACCCAAAAGTGAAGGTGAAGTAGTCAAAGGATCATACACCGTATTCACCAAGTTTGAGAATCAATCAATATAGCACGCTGACAAAGAGAAGATAGATGAGTGACCCCAACCAATAATTTCAATTGCTGAGTAGAGAACCCCTCTCCCTTTCAAGTCGAAGGACCCGGTGATTGCCAAAGAAGTACATCGAACATCTCTGCACCTTCTACTTCAAATTCACAGACTAGTCCTCCCCTTCCCAAAAACTAAAAGGATGAACTCCCATCCTCTCTTCCAAGTCCATCTCAGTCATTTGACATAGTTGATCATGTCAATAAATCTAAAATTTAAATCACTGAGTTTGGATCCCTGCAAGCCAATCCTGAGTAGTTAAACATTGGTGAAGAGCTAGGTGTGGACCTGTCTAAGGCAAAGATTGTGGTCACCCAAATGTCAGCCCCTACTGCTCAAATTCTATTTGAGCCTTTAGGCAGGGATAAGTACTCCTTAACCACAAAGGATGCTCATGTCTCAGCTGATCAAAGTCCTATGGCTGGCAATCCAAGATTTGATCCAAACAAGGCATCAAAAAAATTGGTAGGATGCAGTACAAATCAATAAGGATCTTCCATCTCTAATGAAGATAAACTTGATAGAAGATCAGATTTTGATGATGCTTGGATCCTAGAATTTGATGGAGACAATTCTTTCACAGCTGGATGCGGATCTCTATTGCTTGGATTGAAGAGTGTTCAAGATGAAGAAATCAAACTCCTTCACATCAAAGGAGATGCTAAGTTGATAATTTGTCAAGAGTTTGATATGGACAATCCAATCATATGCTGGAATAAACTAGAAGAATAACCAATTATGGTAATGGACCATGCTACTGTAAATCAAAATCAAGCAAAGGAACCCTTCACCAACAAAGCAAAGAGTTATGGTTTCTAGTTTGAAGACCACATCCTATCTTGGAACAAGTAGAAGAAAAGGCCAAGAGGAAGACACAGTAAATTGGTTTCCTGGTGGAGAGTGCCATTCACCCATCACTATTTATGGGGGCAAAATGTTTTCCTACTGGTTTACCAAGATGGCACACTATTTTCATGGTCTACCAGGATAAAGCAGCATCTGAAATACTTCAATTCTTGAAGTGTCAGATCATTCCATCTGTATATATGTATATTTGTATAGTTTTTAATCCTATTTTGTTTTATTTGTTTCCATTTTTGATTCCTTTCATTTTTGGGTAGTGTGACTCCGTAACCTAATGGAACACATGAAGACACTGGAGATTCTGGATTCTACTCCTTTCAATTTTTTTTTGCAATTGACAGAAGTTCCCCAACTGGAACCAGCTGTTGTCCCCTAAAAATATCACTCATTTTTGGGACAACATTTGAATTATTTTGGTCCTACAAACCAAAATTATCTCTTCCCTTTCCAAATTTTGTCTTGGGCATTCAAATTCCTCATTTTTCAAGCTTTTCAAAAATCTACGGAATCTGCAGGCTTAAATCTACGGACTCTGCAGGCTTGAATCTACAGACTCAGCAAGAAGAGGAAATATACAGACTCAACAGTTCAAGTTCAATGGGCTTCTATATGTTGAAATCTACGAACTCTTTCAAGATTAGAGAAAACTACATACTTGGTTTTTATGGACTCTGCAAACAGGCTCATTTTTACAAGTTCAATGGGCTTCACGGCTTTTGTAGGTGGGTTCAATAAAAAGAATCAGTTTCTAACAATTGGTCATTTTTGGAATTGGTTCATCACCTTGGTTCAAACAAAAATCTCCATCGAAAAGCATCAGCAATAGGTTCAACATTTGGTTCATCCTTTGGTTCAACATCAAATGATTCAAAGGTGGGTTCAATCAAGTGGTTCAACGCTTTGTTTCACTCTAGGTCATCTGCTTTGTTTCAGTTTCAATGCTTTAATTGAATGGTTGGTTTAAACACATGGTTCAAAGGCAAATTCAATTTTTGGTTCAATGCTTAGTTCATCAACTTGGTTCATTCAGTTGAACCATCGACTTGAACCATTTTGGTTCAAAGCTTGGTTCAACCGATTGGTTCAACGAAGTGGTTCAACAAGAGTTTCAAAGCCATGGCTTGAAAGGGCAAGTCCAATCCAAAAAAGTTCCAATAAAAAATTTGAAATAAGACCAAGGGGTGACATGCCCGAAGACATCAAATTCAACACAGTGAATCAGCCATTGAAAACATAGTGACGGGCGCGCGAACATCAAAATTCAAGATAACAAAATAAATATTGATCCTTTGAACCTACAGACTAGAATGCATTCATAGACTTCAAGGCCAAGACCAGAAAAAAGTGAGGAAGGAACAAAATAGCAAACTAAATCTAGGACCTGATTTAATTAACTAGAAAAGGAGGAATGATGAAGATAAGATCATATCACCAGGTGGACATTGAAAGTTGCAAACTTTCAATAAGCGTGACTTGTTTCCCTACATTGATAAAATCAAGTGGGTAAAACGCCCCTAAGTTCCAGCCTATCTTCTTAATAGATTCTAATACAACATGATGTATTAATGTTCCCGATTCCTTCTTGAAAAGGATATATAAGGAACTCTCTTCTATTGTAAAAGGATCTCTTTTTTGACAATTAGAATAAAACTCTGCCCAAATTGTAAGACATTACTGAGACTTTGAGCTCAAATTTCTGATCATATTTTGTTACTGGAATAAGAAAGCAAGTGACTTTTCAGACTTTGTGTTGTGATATCTTTGTTGTTGAGGAAACTATTCTTATGTCTTTTTCCTTGATTTATTTTCTATTCTTTTAATTCAACAAGTAGAATTAGTGACAGCAGTCAGGAAGGTGTCCTAAAGAGTCAAGTGTGGAGAGACTTTGTGCCCCCATAATTGCCTTTAGTGTGTTTTATTTTCATTTATATGTAAAGGACTTTGGGATGACTTTGTGCCCTCATTGTCCTTCGTATCTTACTCTTGAGCAATTCAGGTGGAGACTTTGTGTTGCATCTTGATTTGCTGGTTATTACATCCTTTGTTACATTTTGTTGTTATTACCAGGAGTATTCTTGTGGTTTGCTAAATAGTACTTCTGAAAGAAGAGGAGTACTTTCTGTCATTTCCCTTGAGTTTTTCCTTTGATCCGCACGCATCATCTCTGAAAAAAGAGAGATGGATGGTTTGTCCTACCCTTGAGTATTATTTTCTATTTATATATATATATATATATATATATATATATATATATATAGCTTATCTATAGGGAACCTCCCCTTGATGAGAGGAGAGATTAGTCCCCTTCTGATGTGGTAAACCTACACATTTGTATGACTAATCTTCCTACTTTGGCTGATCAGACCTATTTTGTTTATCAGTACGCTGATCGACAAATTATTCAACCAACACATCCTATGATTTTGACTGCTTCTATCTAATATGCATATTCCAAGCTTGAATCATTAAACATAAATCATAATTTTTCCATGATGGTATGATTTCTCCATTCAGTAATACCATTTTATTGTGGCATGTTTGGAGTTTACGTTTAAGACTAATATCATTTTCTTCCAAAAATTCTTTACAATTAATTTTAGAGTATCCCCCCCTCGATCTGAGTGAGGTTTTTAAATCTTATGACTAGAATTTTAAGAAGTTTTTAAAGTCCCGACTCTTTCTTTTGAGATAGTATACCCACATTTTCCATAAGTAATCATCAAAAAAGAGAATTAGTTATTTAAACCTAAAATGACTAGGTGTCATGAGTCCACATAGATCGGTATCCACCATATCAAGTTTTGCATGGGTACTAAATGTACTTTTGTGAAATGGATTTCTATGTTATTTCTTGGCTAAGAAATTTTGAAGTTTATATATACCCTTTTTTAGACATGGAAATCCTCTTACCATGTCAAAATGGAAGAGTGTGTTGATATATCTAAAATTGATGTGACCAAATCTTCTTTTCCACAACTGTGTTGAGTCTGTATATCCTTTACAGGAAATGTATGATTATTTTTTTGAATAGATTCAATTTGAAACATTCAACTCACATTGGATGCTTGTGCAATAAATTTGGAGTTTTTATATTTATCTCAAATCAAACACATTTTTCTTCCTTTATTATAGTCAAAATCAATCTTTAGATTATGATCTAATAGTTGACTAACTGATAACATATTCTTGGTTAAACTATGTACATATTTGCCAATCTCTTAGGCATTGTATGAGGTATCATCACCCAAGGAAAGATGATTTTTATTGAGTGTGTCCTTCAAAATGAACAACAAATATTTTCATCCAGTCATGTGTCAAGTTGCACCCAAATCAACATACCAAATATCAATTTGTGAAGTTAATTATTCATGGAGGTTAGTAGAGTGTAGGAAGTCTCCATATTCATAGTTGTCTTCATGTTAATAAATGTTACCTTGTTACTTGGATTTCTTTTTCCAAGTTCCCTTTTTCTATCCCTATGGTTTACTTTGATTTGGGGATAATTTTTGGGTAGTGGGCTTCTATCCACTAGAGTATCCCTTCTAGAATGTATTATAGAAAAAATATTTTAGTTTATGTCATGAACAGAAATGAGACACTTTTTTTTATATTTATTCATTGGTTGAATATGTTTTGGTGATTATTTAGAAGACTTGATGTGTTTCTTCCCTTTATATTGATGCAAATTAAGAACATGTTTGGACTTATCAATATTTTGTCTTATGGAAAGTTTTGAGGTCATTAAGGGAAACATGGAAATATGAATGTGAAGAATAGTTGGTTTTGATAATATAAACTTAGTAGATAGTTGGATTTTTAAATGATAGATAATTATCCAACAAGAAGGTTAAATAATTATTACTATTTTTATATGTCAACTGCTTATCTTAATGGGTTTAATAAAATACCAATTAGTTGATTGATAGCATTTGGATAAACATAAAGGAACATATGTGGGAATTTAATATCTTATATTCATATATGTTTAGAATCTATGGATTTTAGTATTATTAATCTTATTTTTTAATAATGACATTGAATAAGTAGGTGTAACATAATTCACATACTTTGTGACATTAAACAGATAGATTGAAGTTATTCAAATGAGTTGTGTGTGTGAATTTGACTTATCTTGAGATCTTGAATAATTATTTTAAAACTTTATCCAAAGTAATGTTCATGGTTTGAACATTGGAATTTAACCTATTTGATTTAGTTTACATGTATTGCATGATATCATGTTAGAAAGTATTTTTTTATGATATGCTGCATGTAATAGGTAACTTACAACACACATGTTTCTAGTTGACTTTCTGATCTTTTGCACTATCACTATCTACCCACGGGTAGATGCACAAAGTTGGGAGAAAAAAAAAGTGACACAATAAAAAATACAAAGCATTTTATGTAAAAGGCATATGCCCCTTTTTAAAAAAATATCTAATGCAAAAACAAGGGTTGAACCTTACCCTAAAGGGCATACACCCTTTGGACAGTAAAGGATGCATGCCCTTTGCAAAGGGTATATGCCCTTTCTAAAGGGCATGCATCATTTTTAAAGGGTGTTCATCCTTTCTAAGGGGTGTATGCCCTTTTTAGATGTTCATCCTTTCTAAGGGGCGTATGCCCTTTTTATACTTTTTTTTTTACAATTCGAGATTATATATATATATATATATATATATATATATATATAAAGGTTATTGTTAAGAACTTTGGATTATAATTTGCTTTGTCATGTTTGATGTTTTGTAAGGATATATTTAGTAAAATAAATGTTAAGTATAAGTTTACATTTAATTTTATATTCTTATGCTTAATATTTATTTTACTAAATTTCCTTGCAAAACATCAAACATGGACTATATTAAATTCATAGAGACGAGTTCCCTAATCTTTGTTTTCTATATAAAAATGTACAAAGACTATATGAAATTCCAAAAACTTAAGGGTAGATGCACAAATTTTGGGGACAAAAAAAGTGACACAATGAAAAATACAAAGCATTTTCTATAAAGGGCATAAGCCCTTTAAAAAAAAATAATGCAAAAATAAGGAAGGGTTGATCCTAACGCTAAAGGGCGTATGCCCTTTACAGTCCAAAGGGCATACACCCTTTTTAAAGGATGTATTACCTTTATATTGCAAAGTATTCATGCCCTTTGCAAAGGATGTCCACCCTTTCTAAAGGCGCACACCCTTTACAAAGGGCATGCATCCTTTCTAAAGGGTGTAATCCCTTTTTGGACTGCAATTTTTTTTTCCACTTTGAGGTTGTTGAAAGACATATATATATATATATATATATATATATATATATATATATATATATATATATATATATATATATATATATATATATATATATATAAATATATATATTGCAAAGTATTCATGCCCTTTGCAACGGGTGTCCACCCTTTCTAAAGGCGCACACCCTTTACAAAGGGCATGCATCCTTTCTAAAGGGTGTAAGCCCTTTTTGGACTGCAATTTTTTTTTCCACTTTGAGGTTGTTGAAACACACACACACACACACACACACACACACTTATTGCAATTAGAGGTTGTTGTTAAACACTTTGGACTGCAATTTGTTTTGATATGTGTGTGTGTGTGTGTGTGTGTGTATGTATGTATATATATATAGATGTATATATATATATATATATATATATATATATATATATATATATATATATATATATATATATATATATGTATGTATGTATATATATATAGATGTATATATATATATATATATATATATATATGTATGTATATATGTATGTATATATATATATATATATATATATATATATATATGTATATGTATATATGTATATGTATATATATATATATATATATATATATATATATATATATATATGTATATATATATATATATATATATATATATATATATATATATATATATATATATGTATATATATATATATATATATATATATATATATATATGTATATATATATATATGTATATATATATATATATATGTATATATATATATATATATATATATATGTATATGTATATATATGTATATATACATATATATATATATATACATGTATATAAATACATATATATACATGTATATACATATATATCCATATATATATACATGTGTGTGTGTGTGTGTGTGTGTGTGTGTGTGTGTGTGTGTGTGTGTGTGTGTGTGTGTGTGTGTGTGTGTATCTATCAATTAGAGGTTGTTGTTAAACACTTTGGACTACATTTTGTTTAGCCATGTTTAATGTTTTACAAGGATATATTTATTACATTTTATATTCTTATACTTTAAATTTATTTTACTAAATATAACAAATTAGGGTCACTTATCATCTTCTAAAATTGATTACAGAGCTATAGGAGTTACCATTTAGAAGTTAGTTTTTCAAATTCCATTCCAGTCAATACTTAGTTTTCAAAATTTCATGATCAGAAGATAGAATGAGAAATAAAGTTATAAATCATGTTATGTATGTAATAAATCTATACCATTGATGATTACATGTCTAGTTTACCTACTTAAGTATTTCCTATCTACTTTATCTACTTGACTATGTTGTACTAGACTAAATAACCAAGTCATGGTTTGATCTGAAGGAGTATGCCCTACCTAAATACACAAGCCATATCTTGATATTTACTATTCCCTACTAGTGTCAAATTAAGTGCTTCATTTAATCAACTTGGTCTACTTCAATTTCCTCTAGAAACTTGATTGCAATTAGATCTCTTCCTAACCATAAATTATATCTTGGTCTATCACAAAAGGTCTTCTGAGTATAGGTATTGAAATACTGATGACCTTATTATTTAGTATTATCTCTTGACTTCTTAGCCTATGTATTCATATCAAAAGACACTTTCAATTACTTAAAATAGGGTACTCATTCCCAATATAGTAATCTACCTTCAATCAAAACCCTTATTTGAATCCTAAAGCACTCAATTGTACAACCTCACTTTTTTGGACAATACTATGAGGGTTTCACCAATTATTGGACTTAATCTTCTTAGTGCATGAAGAACTTCAACTCAAAACTTAGATGAAAACAACTCTACCCTTTATAGGCCTATTAGGCCAAATTCTACCTCTTAAGGACTTGATACAATGAGGTCTATAGTTACCTTGTTTTTTGGAATCATTCAATTCAAAAACTCAATTAAAATATCAAGACAATGATACAAGACTCATAGGTGTCTTTGCACAATCTCAAGATACCAATTATATCACCAAAGTGACTAAAACATTAACTAAGTCCTAATCACTGCTACAATATTGTGTATAGGTGTGTTTGGTCTTGAAAATGTGTTATTAATCTAAGCTCATCAAATGATTCTTATAAATATTTATGAAGACTTTTGGAGACTATCTTTGAGGATAATAAACCAATTTCATTTATTGATTTCTTAACAATTAGAATTCAATGGAAACTCTACTCTTTAGGTTTGGATGGCCTAATCTACTTACTTAGAAGGATATTGAGTTGGCTTAAATATCAAATGCTTTTAATCCCTTTAATTTTAAGTATTCTATAGTGTTTAGATAATAACGTTAGACCTTCATAAGAGGTTTATACTCTATCAACAAATTTGGAGATGTACTATACTTGGAGTTTGCTATCTTTGCCTTGAAATCTTCTTAACAACCTTGTTCTCAACTTAGAAAATTAACTTTAATTAATGGTTATATCAATATGTATATATGAATAACTTAAAACATGCAACCTGTATCATATATATATTAATGATACAGTCATTCATACATTACATCTATCACATACATGGCACTACATATAGGTATTCAGTCACTCATACATGACATCTTCATGTGGTCATTATATGGTCACTCATATTAGACACAAATTTAATTAATAACCCTAGTTTACTACATATCCACCTAAACCATTAACCCTAAACCCTAAACCCCTGACCCTAAACACTAAACCTTAAACCCTAAACATTGAGACCTAAACCCAAAACACTAAGCCATAAACCCTAAATCATGAACACTAAATAATATACCTAAACCCTAATCCCTAATCCTTGAACCCTTAACCCTAATACATTATCCCTTAACTAAAAACAATAATCCATAAACCCTAAACATATAAAATTAAAACATTAAACCCTATACTTTATACCTTAGACCCTAAACCCTAGAACCTAAATGTAAGTCCTTAACCCTAAACCCTAAACCCTAAACCTAAAATCTTAAATCCTAAACCCTAAAACCTATATTTAATCCCTTAACCCTAAAACCCAAGTCTAAAACCATAAACCATAAGTCATAAACCTTAAACATTAACTCCTAAACTGAAATTTTTAAACCCAAATCAAAGACTAAAAACCTTAAACCTTAAACACTAAATATAAATCCATAAACCCTCAACTTAAAATCCCAAAACCCAAACCATAAAAACTAAACCCAAAATCCTAAACCCTGATCCCTAAGCCCCAAACACTAAATCCCAAACCCTAATTACTAAACACTAAGTTCCAAATCCTAAACCCTCAACCAAACTCCCAAGACCAAAAAGCTAAACCTTACACCCTAAACCTTAAACCTTAAGTTTGAAAACATAAAACCAAATCCTTGGCCCAAAAAACCAATCCCCCAACCCTAAAAGCTAAAATCTTAGTCCCTTAAGCCATAAACCATAAATCCTAAACCTTTAAGCATAAAATATAAAAATAAGCCCTAAATTGTAATCCCTAATCCATAACACCGAAACTTGAACCCTAAACATTAATCCATATAAATTAAACCCTAAGATGTGAATCCTTAACCATAAACCATAAACATTAAACCATATATTTATGACTCCTAAACATCTATCCATAAACAATAATCTTGAGTTATCACCTATATAGATAAAGGAGAGGAGGCATTGGCTAAGCCATATCTTGAAAGGATAGGGGTCATTCTAACTTATGTACAAAAAAGAATGACTAGGTATATTCATTCAAAAGTATTTAACGTGGATTCAAGATGAATTCCTAATAATTTGTGGTTTTTTAAATCAAAAGGTCTATCAATATGCATAAATGACTAGCCTATAACATACATATAGTAATGATACAATCATTCAAACATTACATCTAACCCATACCTAGTACTATATGTAGGTATGTTATCACTCATAAATGACATATTCATGTATTCATGATAAAGTCACTTATCCTAGACATAAATGTAGCTAATCACCCTAGTACACTCCATTTACACCTAAACCATTAACCCTAAAACCCAAACCCCAAAGCCTAAACACCATAAATCTTGCATTTTGAACCCTAAAAACCATAAAACTTGAATAATTAACCCTAATAAATTATCCCTAAACCCAAAACTATATTACCTAAACCCCAAAACCTAGACCCTAAACATAGAACCTTAAAACCTTAAACCCTAGACCCTAAACCCTAAAACCTAAACATTAATCCCTTAACCCTAAATCCCAAGCCATAAGCCTAAAATCCTAAACACTAAACCATAAAATATTAACCCTATAACCTTAATATTAAACACTAAACCTTAAACACAAAATTTAAAATCATGAACATTAAACCCTAAATATTGAACCCCAAACCCAAAACCCAAAACCCAAAACTTTAACCCCTAAACTCTTAACACTAAACCCTAATCTTAAAACCCTAATCACTAAATCATAAAACTTTAAATTTGAAACCTAAACCATAAAACCTAAAAACCAAAACCATAGACCCTAAATCTTAAAACTAGATAAATAGTAAACCTTAAAACCTAAACAATCAATTCCAAACACTAAACTATAAACTTTGAACCCTAAACCCTTAACCTAGAACCTGAAAAATTAAACCTAAATAATAAACACTAAACATACATTGTGGAGACCACACTAAATAGGAATGATTCAAGAATTGGTAGTTTAGCTCAACCCCCTCTCCACTTTCTTATCATAATTCCTACACAAGTGCAGAGATTTCAATGTAAGGAGAAAACATGCCATAACAAAGCCAGTGGAATAAATGATAATGATTTATACTCATGACCCACATCATTCTATTAGAATAACACACAAACATGAGAAGATCCAAAATGCTCTGGCCTTTTTTCTCAATGATTTGGAAATAACTATGTCTAGAAGGATTTCACCTCATACGAAGCAAGTACAAAGAGGTAATTTTTTATCTATCATCATTTTTCATCATCCCTCATCATTTAAAATCAATTTTTTCCATGCAAGTGCAATTAAGATATTATCCTATTTACACCATGTAAATCATTCAACAATCTCCTTAGAGTAATCCATCATGACCCTATCTAATCTACTAGACATGAATGAGAATAATCACCCTAGTACCCTCCAATCAGAACAAAAAGAATTGAAACACCATTCAAGATTCATCTATAAAAATATATTGTTCAATATGAAACAAATTTATACTAACTACTAGATTGGAACGCACTCTACTAGATGAGGGAATGACTAGGGATGATGATAGAGTGATTAGGTATGATGAGGGATAATGAGGGAATGGTTAGGGACAATGAGGTATGAGGAAATAAGAGGAGGGGTTTATTAAGGATGATTTAGGATGATTAGGGTTGATGAGGGAGTGATTAGTGATGATGAGGGTTATAATGAAATATGATGAAGGATTGACTAGGGATGATAATAAATAATGATGGTTAATGAGGGAGTTATTAGGGATGATGAGGGATGATGAGAGTGTGACTAGGGATGATGCTCAAGATGATGAGAGAGTGATTAGGTATGATTAGGGTTGATAAGTTTTGATGAGGGGGTGTTTAGGGATAATCAATGATAATGAGGGATGATGAGGGAGTGGCTAGGGATGATGAAGGTTGATGAGAGAGTGATTAGCAATAATGAAGGATGATGATAGCCAATGAGGGAGTGATTAGGGATTATGAGAACTATTGAGGTAATGAATAGAGATGATAAGTGAATATGAGGGTTGATGAGGGAGTGATTATGGATGATGAAGGTCAATAAGGGAATGTCTTATGTGAATTTGGAGAGCTAGAATATGACTTTATTCTATGTGGCTTTGGAATAATGCATGAGATTGGAATTGAAGAATGCACAGATTGACCATGTATTTGAAATTTGTTTTAGTAGTGAATGGTATATTTTTTAAATGAATTTTAATGGTGTTTTGATTTATTATATTTTTAATGCAATTTATTAGGGTGATTAGCTACATTCATGTTTAGTATAAGTTATCATATCATGATTATAGGTAGATGTCATGTACAAGTGAATGCATACATATATGTAATAGGTATGAGATATGTGTCATGTATGAGTGACCATATCATGACAATATTTATGTTACAAGTTACATGATACAGGGAATTCATTTATGCATATTGATATACCCATTGATTAAAAAACCCACAAATTATTTAAGAATCCACCTTCAAGCTCGTGTATTCAATTGTGTAGGGCATAATCAAGTAGGTAATGTTGGTACAACATACTCAATTAGGTAAAATATGTGGAATAATAAATGGTATAGATCTATTATATACATAACATGATTTGTAACCTTGTTTCTCATTCTATCTTTTGATCTTAAAATTCTAAAAACTAAATATTGATTGGAATGGAATTTGAAAAACTAACTTCTAAATGGTAACTCCTATATATTTGTAATCAATTTTAGAATATGTTGAGTGGCCCTAATTTGTTATATTTATTAAAATAAATTTAAAGTATAAGTTTATATTTAATATAAAATTAAATTCATACTTATACTTAACTTTATTTTACTAAATATATCTTTGCAAAACATCAAACATGGTAAAATAAATTGTAGTTCAAATTTCTTAACAACCTCTAATTACACAGACACACACACATGCGCGTGCACACACACACACACGCGCGCGCGTGTGCACATCTTTCAACAACCTCAAATTACAAAAAAAATTACAGTCTAAAAAAGGTGTACGCCCTTTAAAATAAAAGGAGGTCCTTTGCAAAGGGTGTACACCCTTTATAAATGTGATACTCCCTTAATAAAGGGTGTACGTACTTTCAACATTTAAATATTTATTTATGTTTTTCCTCCAAATCTGTCTTGGGTACAGGCTTGGGGAGGTTCGAACCTACCTTGAAACTAGTCATGGAGCAACCCACTTAGTTTATAGAAAATTTAGGATTATTTTTAATCTTTGTCAAAACATTTGATCAATTAGCTTTTATTATTTAAAAAACATTATATGTATTTGTAGAGGATGAAGTGTAGTTTTAGAATATATAATTTTTTTTAATGTTAGAATATTATTATTAATTATTACTTAATTTATACATAACATTCCTCATTATGGACTATATACATATCATCAAAAATTTCCTTATAAATTTTTGAATGTTAATTGAAAGTTTATAAAACTTATATCCCAACAATTTACACATTGTCAATTATGCTTTTAAAAAATATTTTCATGAAATTAAGGTCAAAAGGTTTGTGTTTGTACACTTGCAGTTTCAATTTTTTAGCTATCTTGACTCGTAAAATTATTTGAAAATTATATATATAATAAAAAATTATTCTCAACAATCTTCAAAATTTCACCTATCCATACATGAAGTTTCATACAAAAATTCAATCTTGTACTAAAAAAATTGTGTTTGTATAAATGCACTCTACTTATCTTTTCACAAAAAATGACCAACCTATTGTCATAAATGCATCTATTTTTCACACTTTTATGATCTGGGTATTGAAAAAAAATTATATATTTAGAAAATATATTCAAAATTATACAATTCAGGTTCTTATATCATTTTTAAATTCCTTTTCAAAGTGTCTCTAACATTCTCTCCAAGTTCAACTATTGTTATTTTTAGAAAAAAAAAAGTGTCACTTTATACCCCCCCCCCACTTTGTACCCCATTATCCTACATCTACCCCCATCCATGAGGGAGGGCCATTCACTTGTTGGGATATTTCATAGGGGATCAATGGTCCATGTTTGGTGTGGAAATTCACTTAGATGATACTCTCCTTCCCTTTCTAGCAGTCAACTAATAGAAGCTTTACTCATAATTAATTTTGAAAATTAACGAGTTCATTGAGACTCATATATTCTGTGGAACATTGTATATTTGTAATATGATATTCAAATCTGTAATATTATATAATTTTAATATTTTATGTTAATTGTATAAAAACAATAATTGGATTTATATATCTATACTTGTACTATTTAATCAATAGTAGCTGAAATATTAACTTGGATAATTTTGTACCTTATTGTGTTGAACTTGTGAAAGTAAATCAACATATTTTATTATTGATCATTAACTTAATGAATTAAACACATAAATTATTATTTAATATCATAGTTACTTAAAATTATTAATTTATTTAAGGATCATTAGTGTTGAAATAATTTGTTATAGAAAAAAATTAACTTAATTCTAGTTAACCCTGAGGGTTTGTCACACATACTATGAGTCCTTGATCTATTGGTAGATGTATCTAGAACACGATCTAGTTTAACATATTGTAGTGTATTAATACACCATTTAGGCATAAGTTGAGTGGTTCTTATGGGTGGTGGAAGGAGAATATACTTTTAACTTATAAAAAACTCAATATCCCTACTAGTGTATATTTTATTGGTATTTATATCCATTGGTCTATATCCAAGTGATTTTTTACTTTATCATAACAATATCTACTTTTATGATTTCATATCAGGTTTAGTTCTCTAATTTTTGGGAATATGTATACTTGCTTTGTATCCAAAAAAACTAATATGTGAAATAGATGGATTTCATAATGATTTTACCCCATAAATATCTATAGTGTTAACTCTATTGAGTAGATATTCTATAATTTTGATTGCCTCTATCCAATATGCATTTGTCAAGCCTGAATCATTAAACATAGATTGCATTTTTTCCATGATAGTATGATTTCTCTATTTAGAAATATCATTTTGTTGTGGCATGTTTGGAGGTTCCATTTGATGACTAATTTTATTTTATTTTAAAAATTATGTGGAATTATTTTTAGGATATCCCTCAATCCGAGTGAGGTTTTTAAATCATATGACTAGTCTCTATTTGAACATCAACTTTAAATTTTTTGAGGTTTTCAAAGCCTTGACTCTTTATTTTGAGATAGTATACCCACATTTTCCTTGAGTAATCATTAAAAAAGATAATTAATTATTTAAATATAAAATGACTAGGTGTCATGAGTCCGTATAGATTGGTATCCACCATATCAAGTCTTACATGGATCCTATATATACTTTTTTGAAATGAAGTTCCATGTGATTTTCTTGGTAAGAAATTTTGACATTTATCTGTACCATTTTTTGAGAGGTGTAAATCCTCTCATGATTTCAAAATGGTAGAGTGTGTTGAGATATCTAAAATTGATGTGACTAAATCTTATTTTTCACAACCGTGTTAAGTCTACACATCCTTTGCAAGAAACATATGATTATTTTTCTGAATAAAGTCAAGTTAAAACATTTAGCTCACATTAGATGCTTGTGTAATAGTTTTGGAGTTTTTATATTTATCTCAAATAAAACACATTTTTATTCCATTATTACAGTCAAAATCAATATTTATATTATGATCTAACAGTTGACTAACTGATAACATCTTCTTGGTTAAACTAGGTACATATAATACATCTATGATTTTATAAGTTTGTATTCTAAGATTCAAAGAAAAGTTACCAATCCCTTAGACATTGTATGAGGTATCATCATCGAAGGAAATATGATTTTTATTGAATGTGTCCTTAAATATGAAGAACAAATATTTTCATCTAGTCATTTGTCAAGTTGCACCTAAATCAACATACCAATATTAATTTATGAAGTTAATTATTCATGGAGGTTAGTAGAGTACATGAAGTCTCTATATTCATAGTTGTCTTCATGTTAATAAATGTTAGCTTGTTACTTTGATTTCTTCTATCGAGTTTCCTTTTTTTTTTGTCCCAATGGTTTACATTGATTTGGGGAGGAATTTTGGGTAGTGGGCTTCTGGCCAATAAAGTATCCCTTCTAGAATGTATTATAGCAACAATATTTTAGATTATGTCCCTTATGACCATAAATGAGACACTATTTTTTATATTTATTAATTGGTTGACTATGCTTTTGGTGATTTCTTAGAAGACTTGATGTGTTTCTTCCCTTTATATTAATGAGAAGTAAGAACATGTTATTTTTCAACAGTCATGGACTCTTCTTGTTCCATAATGTTGACCAATTTTTCAAAATAAGGGTTTTGTTCTATGGTAATCAAGGTAGTGACAAAAAACTTGTATGAGGGTGGTAGTTCTCTCAAGACAATTGGTACAAGTGAGGTATTTGTTATTCACTCACCTAATACAATTGGTACAAGTGAGGTATTTATTCTTCACCCACCCAATACTTGGAGTAATGCTCTTAGGGTTACAACGTGCCTAAAAAGGTATTATATATTTTCACCTAATTTTAATTTTATAGGATGAAGCTAACTCTATAAGTGCAAAAATTGCTTTCATTTTTGTCTTCATACATAGTTTATAACCTATCCCAAACTTCCTTAGTTGTGTCTTCACAGATATATAGTTAAATATCAAAAGATACCCCAAAAATTAAGATCAATTTTGCCTTTAAGATGGATTTGTCATACTTATGATGTTGATCAATGTAAGTGGCATGTTGGGTGTATATACCATTAATAACAAGGCAAATTTCTTCATATTCCAATTACCTTTTCATTTTTGTCTTCCAAACTAAGTAATTATCACCTTTGAGTAGATGAGAATTCAACATAAAGTTTTTTTGAGATTTTGTAGTCATGGTCTAGACTGTAGGTGATGGAAATGTTTATTATTATTCCAAGTATAAAGGTCTCCCTTTCTATATACCTGCAGAGTGATATACTAAAAATTTATATATGTGTGCCTTTATGATATACCCATAATTATGTGGAATAAGCTCACCCCTTCTATATACTCAGTGATATGTGAAATAGACATTAACATATGTGGAAGACATTATTATAGGGTACCTAGATAGTAATGAAAGAGGATCATTCAATCATTAGCACCTACTTAGATGGAATTTTGCATATGTGAGTGTAACTTCCATAAATACTTGTAATTTATACCTATCAAGATTTATGCCTTTAAATTGGGTCAAACAAGTAATAAAGGGATGAAAAAAGATTGTAGGTGTCCTTATTTATCTGTAATGATTTGTAGAGATGATGACTAGACTTTATTTATGCAACTATATTAGACTATGCATGTAAAAACTCAAGCATGAAGACATTACTTGTAAATGTGAGTCAAAGGCATCACTTACACCAAATGATAAATTTTAGTTAAAATCCCATGTTTTTGTGTATTAAAATATTCAATTTTATGTACTTATACAAATATAACATCATTAAAATGTATACACAATATGAAAAATAAATTGCACCCCCTTCCTAGAAAAGTTACAAGTTTAAAAAAATGGTTTTGTTTTTAGGATCATTGGTCTCTTTTCAACAAGAATTTTAATTTTTTTAAAAACAAAAAATTATTATTTATAATTTAAAAAAAAAATTATGATTTTTCATTCTAAACTTAGCTTAGCTATTTACAACTAAAGTTGGCTAAATTACTATAATTAGAGGCACTACTAAAATTTCATGTAAAATGATGTTTGGGTGGGTTTTTGAACCCCTAACCTATTATTTGCATAAGACTCACTTTGATAAGTGGGATATTGGGCATAGCTATATTTTGAATGAACAAATAGACATTTCAAGTCTTCAAAACTGGGAAAGCTTTTGAAAAGAAAACCAAAGCATATCCTAATCTTTTATAAATGATTTTACTTTATCTATTTTTATTTATTTATTTCCTATTTATTGTTCTTTTTTGGACATTGGATGTATCAAAAACAATATCAAAATGTAAGAATGGCATTAGAGGATGGTAAATATTCATTTATTATGCCATCATGTTGAAAAGAGATGGATTTGATTGAGGTAAAGTGATATAATGGGCCAATAAATCATTAAATGTGCTTCTAGATGCTCATCGACACACCACAAAAAGAGAAGTACCAAGAATGGATTCTAAATTGTTTTATTAGCTTTGATAAATGCCAAAACATGTAACATAAAACTTTTGGCCAAATAAATCTCTAAAATAAGATATTAAACCCTTTAGTTGGGCATAAATATGACTTGGGCATTGGAACTAGGCATTAGAGTGGTTATTAATCATTTTTAATAGACAAAGTACCCTTTTTTATACTAGAACTTGCCAAAATTCCTTTGTGTAATGTCTCTACACCGTTGTGGAAATCTTAAACACCCTTATCAAAAGCTAAGACACCTTATTACAGAATCATGGACAAGTATAATGCTTCAAATTATTGAGCATTTGTTTACTATCTTGATAATACAAGTTACTAATTTTATGGAGGGGGTGTGGATGCAGGGGTAGGGGCTGTGAAGAGGAATGGATTAATTATGGTTCCTCTTCTTACTCAGCCTTCACTTAAAACTGCCAAAATCTCTTATATTTTTTCTACAATCCTTCTCTTAGGTACATAGATCTCCCTAATCTAATACCAAATCTTGACAAAGACCCATAACATAATATGTTATTAATAGAATTCTAGTCATTATTACAAATAATAATGACATCAATTCTTAGGAATTGTACTATCTTATCACATTCATATATAGAGTATGAGAGTCATTAGATATGTACATGGAGTTGGGGGACAATTCTGTGGATATAACCTATAACATGTATGTCTTATTCACATTATGGATTGGTAAATGTTGAGAAATAATGCATATATATTATATGATAATTCATATGCATTATGGGGTAACATGTACCTGTTACTTATGTTTTCAAAAAAAAACCAAATTTGAATGCTTCCATTTCACATTTTTCCAACTCTTAAGTAACATTCCATGATCATGTTTCTACTCCAAAGACCTCAAAACTCACCAAATTTCCATTATAAAGATTGAAACATCTTGAAATTCAAAATACTAACATGTAGAGAAGGTAAGTGATCAAATACTACACCTATTAACCTTGTATTTTAGTATTTTTTATTTTTTACATTGTTTTATTTGTAAAGTATTTGTTTGAGACAAACCAATCCACTTCAAGATACCATAACCATCCTCCTAACCCTTCACCTGACCCTGATAATCCTATGACTAACCCTCCACTTGAACCTCCTAATCATATGGCTAACCCTCCACCTGACCTTCTGAATGCCCTACTTAACCCTCCACCTAACCCTCCTAAAATTCCACAAGATCCCTAAGGCAACCATGAGGATATAGATTCACACATTGTGGGAAAAAAATTGAAATTAAACATGTAATTAGGAGAATGAGGGATCCCACATCCACCAACACACACCACACCAATCTAGCTAGTAACTTAGAGTCAATATTAGGTCAAGTTAACTTGATAATGAGTCAAATTGAAAGATAAGAATCATATCAAGATAGTTTTAGGGATTATTATGTTGACAAGTTTTTAGCACATGAGGTTAAAAGTAAAGAAATATCAAAATCAACCATTTATGCATTATTCATTAACTCATCCACCAATACACCATTTCTAGTAACTACTAAACATTTCCCAATCCATACGTACGAATATAATTTTATCAAACCCAATTTTTGGGATTGATGGTAGATGGTGTTTGATTATCCACTATGTATCAACCATGAGGTCCCATTTTATTTTTTGAGAAAATTCTACCATGATTTTATCCTCAATGAGATTCTAAATTGTTTTGATTATGGTGAGTTTTAGGGTTAAGGGAAAGACTGCATAGTATCGACCAGGTGCACATCATGCACCTAATTGACATGCAAGGATCCCTATCCAAAATCCACTTCAACCTAATATACCCTATATCGTGAAAGAGGTCATGAGGCAACAATCTACATGCACTTAGTGTGCTTACTGATACACTCATTAAGCATATGATTAGGTTTTTAACCACTGATGTTGGAGATATGCCACCTAGTGTGTATACCTAACCCCATCCTTTTATATCTTATAGATCTATATGTATTGGACCTTATGATAATGATGACACTAGTGATTTAGAGGGGTTGGATGAGATAGTCTTAAGTGAAAAATTTTGGCATGCACATTTCATGTGCAACATTAGACACTACATAGATGCATGTATCTTTTCTATAAATGTCATGTCAAATTTAAGATATATTTGTAAATTTAAAATCTAAAAATTAATTTAAATATAAAATGAATAATACATATATAATTTCTTACATTCTAAGAGGAGACAATGCCTTCATTATCATAGTCCCAATTTGTAAGATTTGATTTTATGAAGCCATTATTTACTTATATGGAGCCAATTGCTGGAATTTACACTAATACATTTGCATGTTTTAGCATGACATCTTTTACTTACATAAAGGTAAAATTTTGAGTTATCTTACACTCTTAGTTTAATAAAGGATAAAGAATTACCATATATCTTTGATACTTTATAGAAAACTAAGTCAGACCTTGTTTGTTCAGTTGATGTCTCGAGTAGACACTCCTCCATCATTATGAGTGGAAACAACTAATAGACCATCCACTACTACATCTTCTTGTGTTAGCATGACACTTTTTACTTATGCAGAGGTAAAATTTTGAGTTAATATTAAACTCTTAATTTAGTAAAGGAGAAACAATTACCATATATCTTTGATACTTTATAAAAAACAATGTGAGATGTTGGTTGTTCATTTGATGTCTTGATTTGACACTCCTCCATCACTACGAGTGGAGATAGACATAGGCATTGATACAACAATGTCTACCACACATGCCTTTACAGAGGTACATATTAAATTATAATTTGAATTATAAAATATATATATTAATAATTTTACTCCATACTTACCTGGAAAATATAACCTATGTGAATGTATTGTGTATGTAGGGTTGTCCCATGACATATAACAATCCCATTAGATGATTATCAAGGAAAATTCTCATGTTTCGTCCTCATTTTAGATGCATATTCATGCAGCTCAACCCAACACTAACCCAATCGAGCATGAAAATCAGATTGAGTAGGACCATGAGATTGTAGTAAGTGCATGTTTACATATTTTTTATTATATTTTAAAATAAATATATTAACATGGATGCATGAAATTTTTGTTAATTTTCTAATAATACTTGTATTTAAACAAGTTCAGCTGCAAATGAGCTATGAGTTTAGGACCCACAGTAAAAAATTAGATCAATCCAAGGCATTTGAGGGATTTCCATCTACCAACAAGGCATCCTAGGGATAATATTCTTCGAGGAAGGAAAAGAGAAGGAGGTTATTTGATGATTATCTCATGTCTTACACAATGTACTTTTTTATATGCATATATGGCAATGTACACATTTTTTGTATGCCTATATGGTAATCTATGTATTATTGACATTATAAATGTGCCTATATGGTATTCACATAACCTTTTATTACATTTTTATTTTTTAAGTTTTTATGGAGTTTATTATTATATTATAAAACTAATTTATGAGAAATGAGGTATTTTTATTTTCATTGTCAATAATGAAGTGTAATGTCTGACCATTGATCCACATTTGACAATTTTGGGCATCTAGAGAACCTATGATTCCCTTATATCTATCTAAAGTGACCCTAAAAATATAGGGCCCTTATTTTAGTATTTTTCAAATCAAGATGCACCCATTTTCATGTTCCTTATTTTTCACTTTAACTCATTTGACATCAATTTTGGCACACCAATATGGTCCTAATTGAAATCAATTATTTATAATTATACAAGAATTTTAGCTATTTTAGTACAAAGCATCACTATAAAATTCACTAAGAATTTGTAGATAATTATTAAGAACTCACATTCTAGATCAATAAAAAATCTTAAGAGAATTGATTGTTTTATAAAGATAGCATTTCCCGTGGTATATTTTTAACACTGACCTAAGGTTTTTGTATCTCTTAACTTAATTTCATTTATACAATTTAATACTTAGATGGTATTGTAGAGGCCTATTAACCCTCAACACATTCCTCTATAGCTAACTTTATTTTTGTAAGATTCAAATATTATGACCATTCTATAAAAATCACTTAAATACATCTCAAATTCACCTAAATAAGCATCTAAATCTTGAAGAGAAGAAACAAAATGTCATGAAGTACTTGCTTTGCATATCTTATTCATGCTTTATGCATATTTAGTAGAGGAATTCCGTATTTTCATGGTAGACTCTTATATACCCTTCACTCATTAAACAAAATCTTATAAATTTATAATTCATAATTCATTTTAATACAAGCTATATTTTATTTTCATAAGGACCAAACCTTATCTTCATGGGGGTATAAGAAGGGTTTTTAGTATCAACTATCATAAACATCATTGAGTGTCATTTTAGAATTAATTTATGAAAGGAATGAAAAGGTCACCTTAATTTGATGAATAGTTAAGTATTCTCAAAAAATCACATTTAATGCAAGATTAGTCCACCAATTGTATTCTTAATTCTTACTATATTAACATTAAGGCATGAAAACATCTCATGGAGAGAAGTACCATTACCATTTGAACCATAATATAATTAGGCATTACATTATCTAAACCTTATTTAGATTTATATTTAGTTGATAGTAAGGTACCTCTTATATTTTATTCTCATTAGGTCAACACAAATAATTTAGGCATATGTTTATGCTAGTATTCCTAATAGACATGTAACCAAATTAGGGTTTTAGTAAGCACTCACATATGTAAGGTTATGCATCCTTTTGTGTAAGAATTTAAAGTAAAGCATCACTCTCAACCAATGAAAATTCAATTATATGTAGATAATATCAAGATGATCAAAACTTTTATCACATCCTTGGAATTTTATTCCTCTTAAAGAAACTTAATTTTCAAACACATTAACGAGTAATATTTTTACCTACCAATTAATTGAATTAGTACATGTAACACAAACCACATGCGTTGGGGTAGCTACTTGTAACCTAAAAAAACTATTCGATTAATTATCAACGAAAGGAAGTTAGCTTGATAGGAGGAATTCACTATATGTGTACATTGAATCTTCTATTTTGACTCTGGCTGGTTGCAGTCTAGGACTTAAGAGAAGAAATTGTATAAAATAGAAATACTTGCAAAGGAATCAGACTTGCTTTACCTTAATTGACTAAATAAAACAATCAGATTGTAAGCTTCCCTAGAACTTATTTTGTATCACATAATTAAATGTAATTCTTCTCACACACACATGTAAAATCATAATGTGTAATTAAATAAACAAAACAAATTACTTATCTATACTAATGAGTAGGATCTCTACTTCATGTCTTCCTGATAGAGCCCTCCTCTTTAAGCCTTGAAATTAAATCTTATTATTAATAGAAAACATGATTAACTTAGAATGCTTTTTTATTCATATCATGTAGAAATTAAAGATTTTTACAGCAAATTGAGATATCTCAATTGGATTTCTTGCTATGATTACACAATTTTAATCTCAAAATAAATTTCTAAGAGCTTCCACATCTATTATATATTATATTTATATTAGAGGTGGTAGTTTTACATTTATGGTATAACTAAAAATATAAAAAAACATAACTATAATGACAATGTTCATCTAAAGGAAACCAAATTAGTTCTAGAGGTTAGACTCTACCCAATAAAACATATACAATCTGTTGAGTCATTCATAACCAAATTTTGGTGAGAGACACCCAACACAATTTATTCATAAAGTCAAAGCTGGTTGTTATATCCTTCATAGGGTTGGCAGGTAGTAGTTAGCCTAATCGAGTTAAATTTTATCCATCTTCTAGTGTCTATAGGCTTGTTGTAGGTTATTTAGCTTTTATGGTAGATTGAATTAGTAGTTGCATTGTCTTCATGATGTTTTTATCATAACTACCATCATGTATCTGTATGATATGCTGACATGAAATATTTTAGCTGTAGGAAGCATGGACACAAGATCCTTCAGCTATAGGATGTGTTGACCCAAATTTCTTAAGGAATATCCCTATTTAATTTTGAAAAATTTCAAAAAAATATCATAAGAAATAAAAACATAACAAAAAATAATCATATCTACTTAAATCACAAAGTAAAATCTCATTACTCTAAGAAATATAGTAATATATAGCTATCATGTATTTAAACTATTTCAAATAGGAATATACAAGGGATAGTTTAAAATAGGCACAGTTTAGGAGAAGCTATAGGTAGGTAATGGGTGCTCAAAACATGCCATTTTTGGGGCTCATCACACATGTTAATCTCAAGGTAAAAAAAAAAATCATGACACTCAAGGTGTTTTATTTGTCTTCTATAGAATATTGTAATAAAATATTAAAATAATTTTTTCTAAGGGTCCCCAAAAGTAAGGTATAAAAAATATGATGTAGTAGGCCCTTATTTTAGTATTCTCCAAATCAAGACGCACCCACTTTTATGTTCCTTATTTTTCACTTTAACTCAGTCGACATCAATTTTAGCACACCAATATGGTACTAATTAAAATCAATTATTTATAATTATACAAGAATTGTAGTTTGTTTAGTACAAAGAATCACTAAAAAACACATTGAGCACTCATAAATAATTATTAATAAATTACAAACATTCTATGGAGACAAAAAAATCATAAGTGAATTGATTGTTTTTCAAAGATCACATTTCTTATGGTATATTTTTAACACCGTCCTAAGGTTTTTATATCTATTAACTGACTTTCATTTATACAATTTAATGTTTATATGGTGTTGTAGAGATCTACTAACCCTCAACACATGTCTCTAAAGCTCACTTTATTCTCCGTAAGATTCATATATTGTGACCATTCTAGGGAAAGGATAAGAATTAATGTTTTCTTATATACAAGTCTCTCAAAGCACAAATAAAATCCATTAAGACCATATAAACACAATCATAAATTTATTTCAAAGAATGATTGTCACATGCTTGAAGTACCCCAAATGTTATGTAGATGTCTAAAGCATCTATGACACATTGTACATTTGGATTTGTCAATTAATTTCATATTTTTCGGTGAGGTCACTACCATTATTGAGAAAACATTTCTAAATTCAAATTCAAACAACCATCATTGGATATTGATTTTTTCAACAAAAGTAATAACACCCTATGTGAAAGTGGGAACAATCAAATTTACTAACACCCTAAGTAAAAGTCATGTGATAGTGGGAATAATATAATTGGTCATATTATATGAAAAATATTAATAATGAGATTTTTCACTATGAATTTGTTTGCAAAAACTCTTTCATGAAACTAGACCCATACCCTTAAAACAATGTTTTTGCAAAAACTAAGTTTGAGTTATATGGTTGCTTAACCATTTGGGTTACTAACAATACTCTATCTATCACCTCTAATAGATGTTATTATTCTCTCTTATAGATCCACTTATATTGGTCTCTTAGATATGAATGAGACTTATCCTCATATCATGATCCTTTTATCTTACCAAGATAATTACTCTTTCTTAAATCATTTATCACACTCCTTCATACTCTTACACAGAGTTTCAATGCAATCATAAGGCTTAGATGTGTATATATGAACCCCTATAATTTTTTAATATTTAGACTGTCATATCAGACATGCAGAGGTTCTTTGAAACATGGAACCGACTTGATCATAAGAATAAGGTCTTAAAACAAGTACATATCAAATTCTTGACCTTCTCTCTCAAACATTTTCCATCTAAGGTCAATTTTTCTTAATTATGTTTATCTTAAGGTTTATACAATTTTATGGTACTCGAGATTTTATTGAAATTTTTTCACATAGTCTAAGGGCTATCTAACCTTATTAACACATTTAGCAAAAGGTAAACAATATTCTCTCTATTCATGAATAATATAATTAAACTCATGTAAACCTTCAAACGTAGTTATTATGTAATGTGAATGACTATATCATATCATGCCCATGTGTATGATATGAAAATTACATGTGTTTACATGACCCTAACATTCAATTACACCTAGAAATACATTTTCATTACCATTCAGGACGGCAAAAACACTGACATCAAATGTTGTCAATGTTTGAGCTCTTGTTCAAGAAATCCATTTCTTATGATTATTCACTAAAAAATGGAACTTTCAACACATTTTTATGGTTGGATAATGTCTATGAACATTTTCTTGGCATCCCATCATGCCCATTCAACAAACCCACCACCAATTTTGGCCTCAAGAATGCCCTTCCCAATACAAAATAAATGCAAAATTTTAGCCTAGCTTCGGACATGCATAAAAAAAACTATAATTCATTTTTAAAAACCATAATATATTTGTTATGCATGTCTAAAAAATACTATTACACCCTTGATAACTTTGTTCTAACCTTTGAGAACAATTCATGGTATAAGTTATAGTAATGGGTCCTAAAATGTAAAATTTTGGCAGTGTAGAGATAACTTCTTGAGCTCCAAAAAGAATTTTTACCTCAAGGATCCCCAGGTGAAAATATATCACTTATAACATGTCTATATAGGTGAATTAAATTTTTTTCTACAACAACGACATCCAAGTCCACCTAAAAATACATTTTCACTACTATTCAGGAGGGCAGAAACATTGACAATAAATATTATCAAAGTTTGAGTTCTTGTTCAATAACTCCATTTATGATGATTCTTAATTTTAAACAAGAATTAAAAACACATTATTATGGGTATATAACATATCTAAACATGTTATTTTCCTCCCATCATGCCCGATCGACAAACCTGCCACTCATTATGATCTCAAGAATGCCTTTCCCAATATAAGAAAAATGTAGAATTTTAGCTTAGCTTCAAACATGCATAGAATGGAAATTATAATTAATTTAAATTAACCATATGATCCTTCCTATATATTTATAAAAAATATTATTACACCTTGGATCAATTTGGATCAACCTTCGAGATCAATTTGTGGCATAAGTCAAAGTAATGGATCCTAAAATACAACTTTTTGGTAGTGAAATAACTTCTCAAGCTCCAACATGCATTTTGACCTTATAGACCCCTAGATAAAAATATATAACTTTAAACAAATATATATATGTGAATTACACTTTTTTCCATGACCTTGATGTCCAAGTCCACTTGAAAATATATTTTCATTACTATTCAAGACAATGAAAACACTGACAACAAATGTTGTCAAAGTTCAAGCTGTTGTTTGAGAATTCCATTTATGATACTTCTTACCTATAAATCAGCACTACCAACCTATATATATGATTCAATAATTTCTAGGACCCTATTATTTTCCTCCCTTCATGCCCAATCAACAAACCCACAAGTTATTTTGGCCTTAAGAATGCCCTTCCCAATACAAGAAAAATGCATAATTTTAGCCTAACTTTAGACATTCATAAAACATAAAATATAAGTCATTTATATGAACCTTAATATCCTCATTTTCATGTATAAAAATTATTATTTCACCCTAAAATAATTTGGTTGAACCTTAAAGAGAAATTTGAGGTGTAAGTATAATAATGGGTCCTAAAATTCAACTTTTTGGTAGTGAATATATAACTTCTCGAGCTCCAACAGGATTTATACCTCCATGAACCCCATGTGAAAATATATCACTTATAGTATATCTATATAGTATAATTACACATTTTTCCATGACCTTTACATCCAAGTCCACTCGAAAATACATTTTCACTACTATTTAGGAGGGTGGAAACACTAACAAGAAAAGTTGTCAATGTTTGAGTTATTTGTGTAGACACCGAAATAGTGTCTACTCCTTGGTCGACTTCCCCCCTTGGTCCCCTTGGTCCACTTCTACACATTCCTAACCCACACACTTATTAATTTAAAATAAATCAACTATTTTAAATTAATAACACCCCCTTTGACACATCACCCATGACACCTCACCCCACCTTGGATACCTCTCCTTGGATGCCTCCCATCACCCTACGACCAATTTATGACCTATTTCAACCCTCCTCACACCTATTAAACCCGCCTTCGATCGTTTTTCCATGACCACTAAACTTGGCAGATGGAGGAATGGGTAAAAGGCTAATTTTAGCCTTTATTCCATACTTCTAGTTGTCGATGTCGGTTACCTTTGGCCGACGCCAGTGGGATCACCGAAGTCGATCGCTTAAGACAAGCCCGAAGGTGAATTCTCTTCATCCCCGGGATGCTAAATCAATCAATCAATCGATCCTCTCTCCTGACTGCTAATTCTTTGGCTATAGGTATTCAACCTCTCTCTCTCTCTCTCCCAGACACACATCAAGCATCACAGGCCACAGGGACTCTGCATCAGTCACTCTACTTCTTTGCAGAGAGTCTTCTACATCAACAACAAGTCTTCTACACTCCTACATTCAAAGGAAGTAAGAAACTAAGATAAAGGAAAGAATGTTTCAAACTATTTTTGCTTTTATACATTCAAAGGAAGTAAGAAACTAAGATAAAGGGTCAGTGGTTAGATGATACCTAGATGAATTTTGCGCACCATTATCTAGACGACTGAAGGAGCTCCTCTTTGGCTGTGGAAGATGACACCTATAGAAGAAAGAGACTCAAACACAGATATTATTAGATGGATATAAGGTAGACTGCCAAGTAAAATCTTGATCTCGAAAGTGCAAAGAATTCCTTGTGGGATGACAGTCCACTGTTAATAAGTAAAAGTGTCAGAAATAAAGAAATGACAAATGACTAGCAAAGAGGAAACTAGATAATGCATACCTGTTGTCTGCTATCGGTTTGCCACAGTCGCCAACATCAGTTAGTCTACCAGCATCAGTTTGTCAAGGATTGTTGATGTTGGTTAGTTCTGCCGACGTCAGTAGGGGAAATGATCCTGGAGGCCAGCGTCAGTCAGGGCAATGGGGCTTTGGATGAGTTTTAGGTCTATTTGTGGTCGATGGAATGGTTTGGAAGGAGTCTAGGTCTGTGTAGTGAGGTAAAACAATAGACAGGGTCTTTAGGAGGGATAAATATAGGGGATATGTTGTCAAAAAAGGGGTAAGGGTAGGAGAAAGGCCTCTCAGCCTCTCCAAGAATAAGTTTAGTCAGGTCTGGTCTAGTTAAAAGTCAGGGTTTGTCTGGTTGATAATATTGCTTGGAAGTAGTAAGAAGAAACTGATTACAAAGAAATCCTAAGCTACTGAAATGACATAAAAGGAAAATACTTAGCTCTTGTTTGCTGAAGAAGGAGTGTAGGAGACCTATTGTTGATGAAGAAGACTTCCTGCAAAGAGGTAGAGTGACTGATGCAGAGTCCTTGTGGCTTGTGATGCTTGATGTGTGTCTGGGAAAGAGACAGAGGTCGAAGTCTGGGTGCAAAAGGATTTTTGCATTCAGGGGAAGAGATTGATTGATTGGGTATGTGATCGATGTTTTTTGGGGGAAGAGAATTCACCTTCGAGCCTACTTTAAGTGACCAACGTCGGTGATCCTGTCGGCATCGGCTGATTAGTAACCGGCGTCAGCGGCTAGAAGATGGGAAAAAGGGCTAAAATTAGCCTTTTGCCCATTCTTCCAGCTGCTAGGGTCAATTAGATATAGGAAAATGGTTGAAGGTGGATTAAATGAGCATGAGAGGGTTGAAATAGGTCATAAATTAGTCATAGGGTGATGGGAGGCATCCAAAGAGAGGTATCCAAGGTGGGGTGAGGTGTCATGGGTGAGGTGTCAAAGGGTTGTTATTAATTCAAAATAAGTTATTATTTTAGATTAATAAGTGTGTGGGTTAGGAATGTGTTAGAAGTGGACCAAGGGGACCAAGGGGGGAATCGACCAAGGGGTAGACATGATTTCGGTGTCTACATTTGCCCCTTTTTGTCTTGTTGGTTGTTCTGACGAACTGCAAGACAAAAATAGGAGTTGATGTTGCCCCAGGTATGGGATGAGGTCTTTTTCATCTTGTTGGTTGTTCTGATGAACTAAAAGACAAAAATGAATGTTGGTTGCCCAGATTATGGGATGAGGTATTCCCCCTCAAAGCGGGAGTCGAGGGAAAGAAACCTGAAATTGGGTGCCGATTTGGTAGATAGTGGATGAAAATGGTGAAGGTTGAGGGTGAACAGTATAATAGTTAAGATTGCATGCATACCACTTCATGAGATGGTCAGGTCAAATTTTCACAGGTCAAGGGTCGAGGAGTGCCAAAATCAAAATAATTGGGCCCCAACATTTAGTTGTAGATGATTGGGTTAGTCGATCCAAGCTTTAGCTCTAATGGTCATCGTGTTCCAAGTATCTCGGGCTCAAGAAGTGCTCTTGGAAAAACAAAAATGTCACAATTAGTGGGGATCAAATTGCTCGTAATCCAATACTTGTGAGGGTCAAAATGCAGGTGTGTGGACAATTTTGCTAACCATTCGTGAGGTAGCATACATACAAAAACAACCAAGGCAAAGTTGTCTTCGAAGTGGTCGAGGTCTGAGGAGATAGTCGTGATCTCTAAGGTTGTTGGTCGGGTCGAGGAGTGCCAAAATTGAAATAACCAGGCCCCAACATTTAGTCATAGTTGATTGGGTCATTCGATCCAAGCTGTAGCTCCAATGGTCATCGTGTTCCAAGTATTTAAATGTCACAAGTAGTGGGGATCAACTTGCTCACGATCCAATACTTGTGAGGGTTGAAATATGGGTTGCAAACAATTTTTATAACCATTCGTAAGGTAGCATACATGCAAAAACAACCAAGGCAAAGTTGTCTTGGAAGTGGTTGTGGTCTGAGGAGATAGGCACAATCTCCATGGTCAGTTGGTCGAGTCGAGATAGATAGGTGGTCCATTAGATGGACGGACAAAGGAATGGCTGAGCTAACCTCAGAAGACCCCATGTCAACTGAGTGTTGCCTACATAGCCCTTGTTTTAAGGGCCTCAGGCCAATGTAGTTCTCCCCAAAGGGGAGGAAGGGTCAAAGTGGTCGATAGTTGGTCATGGTTAAATGATGAAGGTAAGATGGTTTGTCCATCAGATAGACGAACAAACGGATGTGGCCGAGCTAACCCCAAAAGATGTTATGTCATTTGAGTGCTGCCTACATATCCCTTTGGAAGAGCCTCAGACCAATGTAGTTCAGACGAAGAGTCAAAATGGTTGATAATTGGTTTGGTCATGATGATGTTACAGCCTTTTCCATATTGGGTGATGGTGTATTCTGTAACATTGGTTGAGTGATCTTTCATCCCTAGCAATTTTCCACATCGGTGATGGATGTATGCTAAAAATGAATTGAGGTTATTTATGCTTCAGCAAGTAATGGTTTAGATGAAGAGTCAAATTGGTCGATAGGTGGTTTGGTCATGATGATGTTACAGCCTTTTCCATATTGTGTGATGGTGTATTCTATAACATTGGCTGAGTGGTCTTTCATCCCTAGCAATTTTCCATATCAGTGATGGATGTATGCTAAAAATGAATTGAGATGATTTATGTTTCAGCAAGTAATGGTTTATGCTTAACATAAATTGTGTCTGGTCAATAGTTTCCATGTGTACTGTTTTCCATAGAAACTATGTGAAATGGACTATGTCATGTCAGAGGTCTGAAAATGTTTGGTTTGGGTTTGGTTTGGTTGGCAAATGATTTGGTTGAATTTAGAAAATGATTTGGTTGAATGTGACCAAGATGTAAGAAGTGAAAGGCTCGTTTCTCTTTCATTGACAAGGACCATAATGATTGCATAGATAAGGTTTTTGGAAACAAAAGCCCCGTTCATGCATTACGTCTTTGACCATTGGTTGTGTTAGAGAAGTAATCGAATCACATGACGTTAAGTGAGCTCGAAATCCCTTGAGTATGTTGGGGTGATAGGTGTGATATGTGATATGGATGGAAGGGGGAACCCTTTTTGGCAGGAACAACAATGCCCCTTTTATAGGTGACCTCGAGAACGACTATAGACAAGTCCATGACTTTATAGTTTGTCAATCAATTTTTTTTTTTTTTTGACAGACTAATCGATGTGGGAAGTCTACGAGGGGATGTTGTTTTGCTTTGTGGTCATGTTGTGAAGTTGATCGATGCGGGAAGCTTCTGAGATAATGCTGTGTATGTAGCAAGATTTAGGCATAGCCATCCTTCAAGGGAGTGGTCTATATTTTGCTTTATATGTTTTTGAGGGCTTTGAATAGCTGTCCTTCAAGGGAGCAGTCTATTTTTTACAGCAATGATGATGCAGCTGTCCTTCGAGGGAGCAGTCTACATTTATAATTTTATGACCTTGGAATATGCATCCCACTTATATATATATATATATATATATATATATATATATATATATATATATATATATATATATATATATATATATATATATATATATATATATATATATATATATATATATATATATATATATATATATTATTGGACTTTTTGTCATGGACTTGACTATAGAGGTTTAGAGGATTTCCCTTTTATTAGGATGAAGCATTCATACTTGACAAAAGGGTTAACTGATGTTTGTAGGGTTGAGGGTTGAAAGGAATAGGAATGACGATGACGGGGATAGCTCAAGGGATTGAGCTCAAGTTAAACTTCAAGTGAATAATTACTTGACTAACAATAGACTGGTCGAAGATGCAAGGCATAAAGGCGCTCAGGTTCTGATAAGTCCTTGACCCATGCTTGTGCGTCATGATGCAAGGTCTGAGCCAATTAGGAGAAAACTTTCCCCATTTGCTTCGTTCCAAATTGGTCATATATTGGTCGTTGATGTTGGATGTGAAGATGATCAATAAGTTGGTTGATGTTTGGTTGAGGTTTGGTTGAGGTCGATGTTTGGTCGAGGCTTGGTTGAGGTCGATGTTTGGTCAATGCTTGGTCGATTGATGTTTGGTCGAGGCTTGGTCGAGGTAGATGTTTGGTCGAGGCTTGGTTGAGGTTGATGTTTGGTTGATGCTTGGTTGGTTGATGTTTGGTTGAGGTCGATGTTTGGTCGAGGCTTGGTTGAGGTTGATGTTTGGTTGGTTGATGTCTTGTTCGATGTTGGATGTGAAGTTGGTCAGGATGTTGTTGGCATTGGATAAGGAGGCCATCGAGACCTCGCTTGTAAAGAAGTTCCCCCAGCATGGTATAGCGAGTGGTACTTTTGATAAAATCTCACTGTTGATTGCCAGAGAGGTTAAGAGGTGTGATAGAATATGTCAAGTAGTCCACGAGTCGCTTATACCAAGCATCATGTGGACTAGTGAGGTTAGGAGGAATTTCCCCCAGTGATGATGGTCGAGACATGTCCAAGATAGAAATATTGGGTTGTGTTGGTTGAGAGGTCTTAACGAATAATGGATAAGTCAAAGGTGTAGATGTCTAGTTTGTTCCTTTATTCTTCACAGTTTGGGGCCTAGTGGCCACATTAACAGTGTTGATTTTGAATAAAGGTTGAGGAGGTGGTTGAGAGGCCATAGTCTTGTATGGGGATCCCAGTTTAGGTGAAGAGGTTTGAGAGGTATGAGATGGTGTTGGTAGTTGGTCAAAGATGTGGTCAAAAGAGGCCTCAATGTGAGGGGTGCCCTGTGCCAGATGTTGACGGATGACAGCCTTAAGGGCACAACAACACTCAGTGTCATGCCCCGGTGTGCGATGATACCAGCATATTTTAGTGTCATCGAACCAAGGTGGTTTTGGTCTGAGAGGTTGGTAAGGCTTGATAGGTGGGAGGACGATGCTAGATGACTGCAACAATCGACACAACATTGAAGCATAAGAACCCTTTAATGGGTCTATGCCCTTTGTTGCAATAGAGGTTGACAATTTCTGTTTATGAATTGTTTGGAGGGTTTGGCGTGTCACCTTTTTAGTTGGTGGTATGGCCACATGTGGAGATGGCACGTTCTTGTTGAGAGGTGTTGGATGTGGGAGCAATCCTGCTAAAGTAGACGGATGTGGACCCAAGATGGATGGTAATGGCGAAGGTGGGGGAGGAGTTCTCCGATGAGGTTTAGTAGCCTTCTTTGGTTTAGTGTGAGGACTACTATTGTGTAGGGCAAGGTTTGAGTCTACCATCACTATAGGGTGCACACCGAGGGATTTAACTTGTTTCAACATGGTAGATGACTGCAAGGGTTTGGATGAGGTTGCATGAGGTTTTATAGTCAGTCATTTAAAATATTGAGGTGATTGTGAGAGAGTCGTCACCGGATCTTCTTTAGTCAAAGCTGGTGAAGTGATAAGTTCTTCTCTCGGTGGAGAAGGAATTGGACAATGTGGCTCTTTATTCAAAAAGAGCGTAGGGATGATCATGGCTTCCTCATGTGGTCGAGGAGCAGAAAAAGTATGATCCCCCATTGATGATAAGAAGGATGAGGGTGAGGCAGTCGGCGTTGGTGTTGTCAAGGCATCTTCCAATATGTGAGAGGTCAAGGTAGATTCTACCACATGTGAAAGAGGTGTGGATGGAGGACTATCCCCCATTGCCAGAGGACAAATAGGAGAGGAAGGCTCCTCTACCCGTGGTGGATAAGTAGGTTGATTAACTTCTTCAGACTGTGAGAGAGGTTGGTTAGGCATAAGAGGAGAGACCGTGTTGACTATGCGTATATTACGCTCTTGGGGGTCATCAACGATGGTCAGAATGTTGTTTTGATAAGGGGGTGGTTAGGGAATGTTTGTCTGAAGATGTTGATGTTTTCATTTGGTGGTGCATTCAGGTTATCCAAAACAAGATCCCCCTTGTCTATCATGTCTTGGATAATGTTTTTGAAGGTTTTACAGTTGTTGATGTCATGGCCTTGGACACGATGATAATGACAGAAGTCATTTTCCCTGTACCATGCAGGGATAGGTTTTGAGGGGTCGAATTGAGGTGGTCAAATTTGAGGGAGATTGAGGACCCATTGCTTGACAAGTTTATCCAAAACGGAAGCGTATGATTCTCCTATAGGAGTATATTGATGCTATATATACCATTGTTGGAATTGTTTGGTGATGCTTTGTGATGTGGAAGGTTGAGCTTGATTGGTCATTGCTGAGGATGGTGATCTAAAGACCACAGTGTTGGCCACTCCCTTGGGTTTGGAGTAGGTATTAGAAGGCTTGGATGAAGAAGGGTCATTGGATTTTGCGTTGTTATTTCACAATTTGACCTTGTCCTCTTCGACAACGCGGAGTTCAAGTTTCCTCGCCATGGTGAAAGCTTCATCAAAAGTGTAGAATGTCTAAACCTGCAAGGTAGATGAGATGTGCTTGGCACACGCTCTAGAAAAGAGCTCAATGAGCTCAGTTTGAGGTAAGGAGAAGGAGAGTTGGTTAATCAAACCTCTCCAATGGGCGACGAAGTCAGCTATCGATTCATCATCAAATTGTCTGATAGAGTATAGGTCCGTGATGGAGACCTTTTTAGTTATGTTGATCGAAAAGTGGTTAAGGAAAAGTTGGGCTAACTGACTGAATGAAAAGATAGAGTGACTGGCAAGGGAGCTATACCAATCGAGGGTAGGGCTAGAAAGTGACATGGGAAACGTGCGTAGCAACAATGCATCATCATGTGTTATAAGGTAACAAGCATGTCTAAATGGTCGTAGATGTTGTTGCAGGTCTTCCTTACTCTAAAAATGAGTAAATCTGGAGAGTTCCCACTGACTTGGATATGGTCAGATTGGGACTGAAGGATGAATGGGTTCATTACAAATTTGCTCATATGAGAGAGCATTGCTTGAACCAGAAATGGATGTCTCAAGATTAGACATTTTATCCATCAACATCTTGATTAGATTAGTTGATGGATTATCATGAGGGGTACCCCCTAGGTTGTGAGGTACTTGAAAGGTGTGAGGAGGGGCATATGACATAGTTGGTTGTGCTTGTATAGGCACAACGTATTGATAACTAGTCATAGGGACTGACGTTGAAGCCAAGGGTGGTTGTGTCATAAAGTTAGAGGTCATGAGTTGACTAGATACCGCCAAAGGTGGGTGAATGGTGGCATTGGCAAAATGGGAGGTAGACACTCCTGCATTTATAGGTGTAAGAGTGTGTGGAGTCGAGAAAATCATGTTCTGGTATGATGTAGAACTTGGTTGAATTGCGTATGGTCGAGGGGGTAATGAAACCCGATGGAGGTCGATCGAACAATAGATGGGGAGGCCAAACTTTGTGTATTGGCCATGGTCAGGTTAATGGTTGAGGCAATAGTCGAAGTCATAAAAGGCTGGGTAGCGGATGGTGTTGATGTCATTGCCGCTTCACCCGAAAGGTCTTGCATTTGGTTTCTTGTGAGATAGTGTTGGAGAGCCTTGACATTGTGGTCAAGGAGTCTATACAAGTTTCACCGGGCGTGCCAGAATGTTTCTACAAGTTTTTGCTTTTCTACATTCAAAAGAAGTAAGAAACTAAGAAGTAATGGTCAGGGGTTTGTACATAACCAGATGAATTTTGCACACCGTTATCCAGACGATTGAATGGACTCCTCTTTGGCTATGGAGGATGACACCTGTAGAAGAAAGAGACTCAAACACAGAGATTGTTAGATAGAGATAAGGTGGACTGCCAAGAAAAAGCTCGATCTTGAAAGTGCAAAGACTTCCTTGTGGGATGATAGTCCACTATTAATAAGTAAAAGTGTCAGAAATAAAGATATGACAAATGACTAACAAAGAGGAAATTAGATAATTATACCTGTTGTTTGTTGTCGGTCTGCCATAGTCGCCAACGTCAGTTAGTCTGCCAACATCAGTTGGTCAAAGGGCACCAGCGTCGGTTAGTCTGCTGACGTTGGTCGGGGCAATGGGCCTGGTGGCCGGCGTCAGTCGGGGCAATGAGGCTTTGGATGAGTCTCAGGTCAGTCTGTGGTCGACAGAACAGTTTGGGATGTCTGTGAGAGTTTTAGTGGCTTGTGTTGGGTTTTGCAGGATAAAGAGTGTGGCCTGAAAGAGGGACCAGATGAAAGGCAGGGATGTGTTTCCAGAAAAGGGGTATGAGTATGGGAAAGGCCTCTCAGTGTTTTTGGGAAGAGAGTCAGGTCTGGTCTGGTTGATTGCTGGGTCTGGTCTGCTTGAAAATATGGATTAGAAGCAATAAACAAAAAATTGATTATAAATACATTCTAAGCTACTGAAATGACATAAAATAAGAATACTTAGCTCCTTCTTCAGCAAACAAGGAGCTAAGTATTCTTATTTTATGTCATTTCAGTAGCTTAGAATGTATTTATAGTCAGTTTTCTATTTATTGCTTCTAAGCCATATTTTCAAGCAGACCGACCCAGCAATCAACCAGACCAGACCTGACTCTCTTCCCAAAAACACTGAGAGGCCTTTCCCATACTCATACCCCTTTTTTGGCAACACATCCCTGCCCTTCATCTGGTCCCTCTTTTAGGCCACACTCTCTGTCTTACAAAACCCAACACAAGCCACTAAAACTCTCATAGACATCCCAAACTGTTCTATTGACCACAGATTGACCTGAGACTCATCCAAAGCCTCATTGCCCCGACCGATGCCGACCACTAGGCCCATTGCCCCCACCGACATTGGCAGACTAACCGACGTCGGTGCCCTTTGACCAACCGACACTGGTAGACTAACCGACGTCAGTGACTATGGCAGACTGACAACAAACAGCAGGTACAATTATCTAGTTTCCTCTTTGCTAGTCATTTGTCATTTCTTTATTTTTGACACTTTTACTTATTAACAGTGGACTGTTATCCCACAAGGAATTCTTTGCACTTCTAGGATCAAGCTTTTGCTTGGCAGTCCACCTTATCTCTATCTAACAATCTCTGTGTTTGAATCTCTTTCTTCTACAGGTGTCATCCTCCACAGCCAAAGAGGAGTCCCTACAATGTCTGGATAACGGTACGCAAACTTCATCTAGGTACGTACAAACCCCTAACCATTACTTCTAGTTTCTTACTTCCTTTTGAATGTAGAAAAGCAAAAATAGTTTGAAACATTCTGGCACGCCCAGTGGGACCTTAGGACTTTTCCTTGGGTTCATACTTTTTTCTTCTAAAAACAAATTTTTCATATAGGTGCATTAGGTCTCTCCTTGCATCCTTCTCTTCTATCTCTTTCAAAAAGACACCATCAACAAAGTTAAAAAGAATCCTTCTTTTTCTTTCTTTTCTGCATCTAGAGTAGTGAAATCTCATACTCTTGACCTTTTCTCCAATTGTCTTCATCCGAACTCACATTTCAATTTGGGCTTAAAATATTTTGCATCTCATTTCTGCCTGAATGCATATTTAGTCCACACATCTAGTAATTAAAAATGCATCATGAATAAAGTGTAGGCCACTTATGTTACACATCCAAACCACTTGCACAAACACAAACATCTAAACTTACCTGAGACAAGGCCCGACTAGGATTTCATCACCTAGCGGATACCTTACCCTTCTTGGTAATCCCACTTGGACTTCACTACCAAGGGGAGAGCCCACTCTGTTCTCTAGCATAGTATAAACTCTAGGGGAAGTATATACTGGCTAAGCAACCCAGCTTATCTCTAGGCTCGTGAAGTGAGGGGAGCTTGCTCCTTAGCACCAGGCCACGTACGGAACCTAACACAAACCTTGAGCACCAAAACTAACCTGAAACCAACCTTAGACTACTTCTTCTAGGACCCATTCTACAAGCCAACTTCCCAAACACTCCTCTAAGGCATAAGCCAACAAGACTCTAAAACTTATTCTTAGGAATTAACGTTAGGGTCTGCTTGTCTTCATCTATTTTTCTGTCTCTATCTGGTTTTTTGAGTTGGTGAGGTCGCATTCTGAGATCTAGAACAACTCAGACTTTCTTCTTTCTTCCAAAAACTTTTAGTTTCTAGAAACACACAGTCACCGACATCAGTTTTTCCACCGACATCAGCAATTCTTTTTCACCGACATCGGTTTTTCCACCGACGTCGGCAACTTTTTTTCACCGGCATCGATTTTTTTTATCGATGTCGGTCACTGTCAACAACTTTTTTTCCAAAATAGCAACCTTAAAACCCGACCCTTTTTCTGCCAAAACCACATTTTGAGTTTCTAAAATTGAAAAACACAGTTTCTAGATCCTCCCCCTTTTTACCTTGAATGGTTTTGACATGCAGTCAAACCAAGACTCTTGTTGACCATGCGAGGCAACAACCACTTCTGCCTTCGCCTTCCATAACTAGTCCTCTAATGGAGTATCATTCAGAGACCAAACGAACTCCAACCCAACCGACCCTGACTCGACCATCTATTGTTCCCGAAGGGGATCAAGACTTCGAAAGGTTCCTTGACCTCAATGTCAAGGCCCTTCAATATTATCTTAGGAGAAGCCAAACGCGAGACTCTTCAGGCAACCCAGTCTATGGGATGCTAACCTCCTTAACTGAAGCGGAAACGATATCGACAACGTCCACTACCCAACCCATGACCACTCTGGGCTTTGCTTCGACCATCAACCCGACCATGACTAACCTTCAAGGTGTGGCTTCTCCTTATGTCTCTAGGCCCACTTCTATTGGGGCTTCATACCCCCATCAACTACAGACTACTCAACCAAATTCTACACCCTTCCAAAATCTAGTTGTCTCCATCCCACCTACTCTTGCCCCCATCAACACAAGAGTAACTACCTACCCTTCAACCAGTGCTGCCACCCCTCAACCACCTTTGGCAGGCCCTATTCAATTTGTGCCCTCTAACTCCATGGCACAACCACCCCTGGCTTCCACATCTATCCCAATGACTAGTTATCAATATGTTGCACCTATACAAGCGCAACCGACTACGTCATACGCCCCTTCTAGCACCTTCCAAGCGCCTTACAACCTAGGGGCACCCCACCCGCAAATCTATCAACTGACCTAATCAAAATGTTGATGGACAAAATGTCTAATCTTGAGGCTTCCATTTCTGGTTCAAGCAATGTCCTTTCATATGACCAAATTTGTAATGAACCCATCCATCCCTCCATCCCAATCCGGTCGTATCCCAGTCAGTGGGAACTTCCTATGTTTACTCGCTTTCAGAGTATGGAAGACCCACAATTGTTGGGAGATAACAAAATGGAAGCACACAATTTGATTACCAAACCAAGCAACTTAATATGCGGAAATTAACCAGATTCACCAAGTAACTAGAATTCAGAATAACACAAGATATGAGAGACAATACACAAATTGTATTAACACTTTATACAAAAAAGAATACAATAAAGAAGATGCCACTTCTTCTTCACCACCTTACAGAGGTTTCCCACACCTCAAGTGAACAGTAATTCTCCTCCCCAAAGCTCTCCCTCTCAGGTCCCAACACCCAACTCAAAATACAGAGTTGGTGTTCACCTCCTGTGTTCCACGCACACCACAAGTGCTACACGCACTCCACAAGCACTCCACGTGCTCCACAAGTACTCAAGGTACTTCAAGTAGATCTCCCATGAACCTGCAATAACCTGCACTTCAACAGACCATACTTATGGAAGGAACTCCCTTGCCTTCATCTCTGCTCTATCCGAGTACACACCTGTACTCCAAGTAGATCCTGCCTGATACTGCTCCCTGTTGTGTTGCTGTCTATATGATCTTGCACACCTACAAATCAAACACGGTTCTGCTCACCTGTGAACCTTGACCTTGCACACACATACACCTGCAGATCAACGATCTTACTTACCATGTAGATCACTCTACACCCTGAAGAACCCTTGTCCTTGCCTCACCAAGTCCTTATGATTCTCCAACCAGTACCAAGCTTGGCACTGATAGGGAACTAGGAGGAGCACCCTTGCTCACTTCACACACAGAAGGAGCAAACTTTGCTCAACTCAAACTAGAACACTTTTCCAATACAACCATGAGTCTATTATATAGATCTCATCCAAACAATAATTAGACCTCTAATTACCATAATTAGATCCGCAGCTCTCAGTCTAAAAATAGATCTCTTCATGCAAACACATGGTTCGTTAGCTAACTGCCCGTAACAAGCGCAGTCCGAACCACACAGGCGACCGACGTCAGTCCCTGTCCGCCTGGGGGTCGCCGACGCTGGCCGATCCATGACCGACGTCGGTTGCCTTCCTGTCTTACCCTACCGACGCCGATTGGCCAGACCAATGCCAAACACTTCTAACACTTCTGCAACTCCCCTACAACCTCCTCCATGCCTGCATCAGTGAAGCTTTTAGCTCCACAACCTAACAATCTCCCACTTGGAGATAAATAGATGCACTGTACCTGTACCTGTACTCCGTCTAATCTGTTTCCTGGTTTATATCCTTCTTCAAGATCAATCCTGAAGACAACCCACCACACAATCTGTGATGTACCACCTGTCATCCGAGTACCCTGCCACATCCGAACCTACAAACACATGTAGTGAAGTCCTAACCCTGCATAGCATGAATCCCTGCTGCCGGTCCCTCTCAAGTACCTGAGAACCCACTTCCCCGAATTGGCTCCTAACTCTCTGACAGCTCCCACTGCATGGGAATACTCAGGTCTATACCAGACCTCATGTGATTTCGGACACTGTACCTGTCCAGCCCTTAGTGTGCTCTGGCTCTGCAACCTGAACCTCACCAACACCTGATTCACATCAGCTCCCACTCGAGACAAAATCAACCTGTGATCTCCATGTCTCCCATGTCAAAGAATTCCGCTGCTCCAAACTCCTCCTGACATGCCACTGAACTAATCTTACCCTTAGCTCAGCAAAACCCTGTATGTACAAAACTGCTATAGCAAAACATACCATCCACATACAGCAACAGAATGATGTCACGACTCATCATCCACCTGGTAAGACAAACTACAGTAGTTACCTGACACTGACTGAAGCCATGCTTCGTCCTCCCCCTATCAAAACCTGTACCACTATCCTGCAGCTCCTCAAGACCATATACCTGATCTTCCGTCTCACGTATCCGTTCTCTCTATTCTTCTACTAAGGTATCCGTTCGTCTCTGTGCTTTCATCCAGCTAGCAATCCTACCAAAAACACCTGTTTGGTTCTCCCCCAAGGAATCACATCCTCATCCATGCCGAGCTCACACCTGTTTCCTGAATCCTTCTTGCTCTACAATCAGCAACATGTATAAAGAAGAGGAACAACGAATTTGAGGGCCTACTTACGTCTTCAGTCCTCCGTATGGGTGTTTGAGACTCCTTGACAGCTTGCTGTCCACCCAAAATCCGTTACAGTGACCGACCTCGGTCACCCCACAGTCTGCATCCGACCGATGTCGGTTCCATGCATCTGTCCCTGACTACCGTCCCTGCGGTGTCCCTGCTACCGACGTCGGTCCTCTGACCGACATCGGTCTTACATACTACCGATGTCGGTCTTATGACCGACATCGGTCTTAACCTGCCCGACATCGCTGGCTTCGATCTGCACATGACCGACATCGGCACCTGTCTGTTCGACGCCGGTTCCTCCTGACCGACATCGGTACCTGTGTTTGCCTGTGAATGATGACTTTTTACCCGCGAGCTTCTTTGAATCAAAACCCATGTCCAAACTGCCCTGCTCAGAAGTATCCAGCACCATCCATTGGGTTCTGTCCACCATTTCCTCCATAAACACCAAGGCTTTCCAGTTTTTAAGCCTATCAAATATATCTGTCTTCCGCTTAAGAACATGCATCTCCTTCCTGCTCATGTGACCAAGCCTACGAAGCCACGTCTCCGCAACAAAAGAAGAATCAGTAATATAAACAAGTAGATAAAGGGTCCTTGTTTTCTTACGACCAGCTAATTCAAGTGCATCCGCTGTGAGAGTTCTTGTGCATCTCTCATCACCCAATCTTTCTGAAGAAATTAGCCATATCTCCAAACTTGGGACCTGCATGACCTTCATCAACACCTGTGTGTTGGCCGCCTGCAATTTCAGCTTCACTTCCCCTTTGCCAATTCTTTGGCAAGGCTCACCAGCTCCTCTACCTAGGGCTGCATGGAAAGAGGCAACCGAATCTTTTATCCAAGATTCAACTTTATCCAAGAAACCTCCAAGAACATCTTGTGCAATAACACCTACAACATCTGCTTCTTCAGTTCCTTCATGCTGATCTGCTACCAACCAACAATAATCTTTTACCTGCTCTTTCTTTCCATAGGACCGTGAGTGACCATCTGTGCTTTTCAACTCCATTCTTAGCTTACTTTGATCTGCCGTTGCTCTACTCCCACTCAATCAGAAACCCCTGAGAGTGCCCTGTAACCAAACACAAAACCTGCTTCCTGCAACCTTAGCTCTGATACCACTTGTTGGGAGATAACAAAACGGAAGCACACAATTTGATTACCAAACCAAGCAACTTAATATGCGGAAATTAACCAAATTCACCAAGTAACTAGAATTCAGAATAACACAAGATATGAGAGACAATACACAAATTGTATTAACACTTTATACAGAAAAGAATACAATAAAGAATATGCCACTTCTTCTTCACCACCTTACAGAGGTTTCCCACACCTCAAGTGAATAGTAATTCTCCTCCCCAAAGCTCTCCCTCTCAGGTCCCAACACCCAACTCAAAATACAGAGTTGGTGTTCACCTCCTGTGCTCCATGCACACCACAAGTGCTACACGCACTCCACAAGCACTCCACGTGCTCCACAAGTACTCAAGGTACTTCAAGTAGATCTCCCATGAACCTGCAATAACCTGCACTTCAACAGACCATACTTATGGAAGGAACTCCCTTGCCTTCCTCTCTGCTCTATTCGAGTACACACCTGTACTCCAAGTAGATCCTGCCTGATACTGCTCCCTATTGTGTTGCTGTCTATATGATCCTGCACACCTCCAAATCAAACACGGTTCTGCTCACCTGTGAACCTTGACCTTGCACACACATACACCTGCAGATCAATGATCTTACTTACCATGTAGATCACTCTACACCCTGAAGAACCCTTGTCCTTGCCTCACCAAGTCCTTATGATTCTCCAACCAGTACCAAGCTTGGCACTGATAGGGAACTAGGAGGAGCACCCTTGCTCACTTCACACACAGAAGGAGCAAAATTTGCTCAACTCAAACTAGAACACTTTTCCAATACAACCATGAGTCTATTATATAGATCTCATCCAAACAATAATTAGACGTCTAATTACCATAATTAGATCCGCAGCTCTCAGTCTAAAAATAGATCTCTTCATGCAAACACATGGTTCGTTAGCTAACTGCCCGTAACAAGCGCAGTCCGAACCACACAGGCGACCGACGTCGGTCCCTATCCGCCTGGGGGTCACCGACGCCGGCTGATCCATGACCGACATCGGTTGCCTTCCTGTCTTACCCTGCCGACGCCGGTTGGCCAGACCAACGCCAAACACTTCTGACACTTCTGCAACTCCCCTGCAACCTCCTCCATGCCTGCATCAGTGAATCTTTTAGCTCCACAACCTAACAACAATAGCATCTACAAGCATTTAGACATGCTTATTACCTCATAGCGCATGATGATGCGTTGTTGCTACGCACATTCCCCATGTTGCTTTTTGGTGATGCCCTTGATTGGTACAGCTCTCTCACCAGTCATTCTATCTTTTCTTTTACTCAACTAGCCCAACTTTTCCTTAACCACTTCTCGATCAATATCACCAAGAAGGTCGCTATCATAGATCTATACTCTATCAGACAGTTTGACAATGAATCCATACCCAATTTTGTTGCCTGTTGGAGAGGCTTAATCAACCAACTCTCCTTCTCTTTACCTCAACCCGAGCTCATTGAGCTCTTTTCAAAGGCATGTGCCAAACATATTTCATCTACTCTCTGAGTCCAAACATTTCTCACCTTTGACGAAGCTTTCACGATGGCTAGGAAGCTTGAACTACGTGCCATCGAGGAAAACAAAGTCAAATTGTGGAGTAAAAACCCCAATACCAAGTCAAATGACCCTTCTTCTTCCCAACCTTCTTCTTCCAACATCAAGTCTAAAGGATTGGTAAATGTTGTAGTCCTTAGACCATCATCTTCGATAACCAACCAATCTCAACCTTCCACCTCTCAAAGCATCACCAAACAATTCCAACAACGGTATATACAGCGTCAGTATACTCCTATAAGAGAATCATACACTTCCATTTCGGATAAACTTGTCAAGCAGGGGGTCCTCAATCTCCCTCAAATTTAACCACCTCAATTCGACCCCTAAAAACCTATCCCTGCATGGTACAGGGAAAATGACTTTTGCAATTATCACCGTGTCAAAGGCCATGACACAGACAACTGCACAACCTTTAAAAACATCATCCAGAACATGTTAGACAAGGGGGATCTTGTTTTAGATAACCCAAACGCGCCACCCAATCAAAACTTGGACATATTTAGACAACCTTTTCCTAACCATCCCCCTAATCAAAACAACATTCAGACCATGGCCGATGACCCCCAAGAGCGTAACATACGCACGGTCAACACGGTCTCTCCTCTTATGCCTAACCAACCTCTCTCATAGTATGAAGAGGCTAATCAACCTACTTGTCCACCACAGGTAGAGGAGCCTTCCTCTCCTATTTGTCCTCTACCAATGGAGGATAGTCCTCCATCAACACCTCTTTCACATGTGGGAGAACCTACCTTGACCTCTCACATATTGGAGGATGCCTTGACGACACCAACACCGACTGCCTCACCCTCATCCTTCTTATCATCAATAGGGGATCATACTTTTTCTGCTCCTCGACCACACGAGGAAGCCATTATCATCCCTACGCTCTTTCCACCTAAAGAGCCACATTATCCAATTCCTTCTCCACCGAGAGAGGAACTTATCACTTCACCAACTTTGACCAAAGAAGATCTGGTGACGACTCTCTCATAATCACCTCAATCTTTTAAATATCTGACTATAAAACCTCACACAACCTCACCCAAACCCTTGCAGTCATCTACCATGCCAAAATAGGTTAAATCCCTCGGTGTGCGCCCTATAGTGATGGTAGACTCAAACCTCGCCCTACACAATAGTAGTCCTCACACTAAACCAAAGAAGGCTACTAAACCTCGTCAGAGAACTCCTCCCCCACCTTCGCCATTACCATCCATCCTGGGTCCACATCCTTCTACTTTAGCAAGATTGCTCCCACATCCAACACCTCTCAACAAGAACGTGCCATCTCCACATGTGGCCATACCGCCAACTAAAAAGGTGACATGACAAACTCTCCAAACAACTCCTAAACAGAAATTGTCAACCTCTACTGCAACAAAGAGCGCCGACCCATTAAAGGGTTCTTATGCTTTGATGTTATGTCAATTGTTGTAGTCATCTAGCATCATCCTCCTACCTATCAAGCCTTACCAACCTCTCAGACCAAAACCACCTTGGTTCGCTGACACTAAAATATGCCGGTATCATCGCACACCAGGGCATGACACTGAGCGTTGTTGCACCCTTAAGGCTGTCATCCATCAACATCTGGCAGAGGACACCTCTCACATTGAGGCCTCTTCTAACCACATTTTTGACCAACTATCGACACCATCACATGCCTCACAAATATCCTAACCTAAACTGGGATCCCCATACAAGACTATGGCCCCTCAACCATCTCCTCAACCTTTATTCAAAATCAACACAATCAATGTGGCCACCAGGCCCCAAATTGTGAAGAATAAAGGAAAAGATCAGAATTTTACACCTTTGACATATTTATTATTCGTCAAGACCTCTCAACCAACACAACCCAAGATTTCTATCTTGGACATGTCTCGACCATCTTCACTAGGGGAAATTCCTCCTAACCTCACTAGTCCACATGACACTTGGTATGAGCGACTCGTGGACTACTTGACATATTCTATCATCCCTCCCAAACTCTCTAGCAATAGCCGATGAGCTTTTATCAAGAACACTGCTCGCTACACCATGCTAGGGGGACTTCTTTACAAGCAAGGTCTCGACGGCCTCATTATCCAATGCCAACAACACATCAACCTCAACCTCAACCAAGCCTCGACCAAGCCTTGACCAAGTCTCAACCAATCCTCGACCAAACATCAATCGACCAAACATCCAAGCCTTGACCAAGCATCGACCAAGCCTCGACCAAGCATCGACCAAACATCAACCAAACATTGACCTCAACCAAACATCAACCTCAACCAAACATTGACCAAACATCAACCAACCAACTTCATGTCCAACATCAACCAACCAAGCCTCGACCAAACATCGACCCCAACAAAGCATCAACCAACTTCTTAATCATCTTCATATCCAACATCAACCAACATGTGACCAATTTGGAACGAAGAAAATGGGGAAAGTTTGCTCCTAATTGATTCAGACCTTACATCATAACAAGCATGGGTCAGGGACTTATCAGAACCTAAGCCCCTGTATGCCTTGCATCTTTGACCAGTTTATTGTTAGTCACGTACTCAATCACTTGATGTTAACTTGAGCTCGTCCCTTGAGCAATCCCCATCATCGTCATTCCTATTCCTTTTCAACCCTCAACCCTACAAACATCAGTTAACCCTTTTTTCAAGCATGAATGCTTCATCCTAATAAAAGGGAAACCCTCTAAACCTCTATAGTCAAGTCCATGACCAAAATTTTAGTCAACAAAAATATATATATAAAATTGGGATGCCTATCTCAAAGGTCATAAAACTATAAATGTAGACTTCTCCCTCGAAGGACAGCTGCATAATTATTGTAATTGATAGACTGCTCCCTTGAAGGACAGCTATTCAAAGACTTTTAAACATATAAAGAAAAATATAGACCACTCCCTCGAAGGATGGCTATGCCTAATTCTTGCTACACACAGCACTATCTTAGAATCTTCCCACATCGATCAGCTTCACAACATGAGCACAAAACAAAACAACATCCCCACGTAGACTTCCTGCATCGATCAGTCTGCCAAAAAAAAAACTGACTGACAACTATAAAGTCATGGACTTGTCTATAGTCGTTCTCAGGGTCACCTATAAAAGGGGCAAAGTTGTTCCTGGCAAAAAGGGTTCCCCCATCCATCTCACATAATCACGCCTATCACCCCAACATACTCAAGGGATTTTGAGCTCCCTTAATGTCAAGTGATTCGAGTAATTCTCTAACACAATCAATGGTCAACGACATAATGCATGAATGGGGCTTTTGTTTCTCAAAACTCCTTATCTATGCCATCATTATGGTCTTTGTCAATGAAAGAGCAACGCACCTTTCACTTCTTACACATCTTGGTCACAAACAATCCAACCAAATCAAATCATTATCTATTCAACCAACCCCAAATCAAACCAAAACATTTTCAGACCAACATGACCTAGTCCATTTCACATAGTTTCTATGGAAACCAATACACATGGAAACTATCGACCAGACACAATTTATGTTAAGCATAAACCATTACTTGCTGAAGCATAAATCATCTCAATTCATTTTTATCATACACCATCACTAATATGAAAACTTGCTAGGGATGAAAGACCACTCAACCAATGTTACATAATACACCATCACACAATATGGAAAAGACTGTAACATCATCTTCCCCTCATCATTTATCACCTGACCAAGCCAACTATCGACCACTTTGACTCCTCGTCTGAACTACATTGGTCTGAGGCCCTTTCAACAAGGGCTATGTAGGTAGCACTCAGATTACATGACATTTTCTAAGGTTAGCTCGACCACTTTTGTTTGTTCGTCTATCTGATGGACAAACTATTTTGACCTTTAACCATGACTTAACCTGACCAAAACCAACTATCGACCACTTTGACCCTTCCTCCCCTTTGGGGAGAACTACATTGGCCTGAGGCCCTTCCAACAGGGGCTATGTAGGCAACACTCAGTTCACATGGGGTCTTCTGAGGTTAGCTCGGCCATTCCTTAGTTGTTTTGATTGTATGTATGCTACCTCATGAATGGTTAGTAAAATTGTCTGCACACCACATTTTGACCCTCATAAGTATTGGATCACGAGCAAGTTGATCCCCACTACTTGTGACATTTTTGTGTTTCCAAGAGCACTTCCTGAGCCCAGGATACTTGAAACACGACGACCATTAGAGCTACAGCTTGGATCAAATAACCCAATCAGCTACGACTAAATGCTAGGGCCTAGTTATTTCAATTTTGGCACTCCTCGACCCTGACCTGTGACAATTTGACCTGACCATCTCGTGAAGTGGTATGCGCGCAATCTCAAATTTTGCAACATTCTCACTCTAACTTCACCATATCCATCCACTATCTATCAAATCAGCACCCGATTCCAGGTTCCCTTCCCTCGACTCCTACTTTGAGGGGGAATACCTCATCCCATAATTGGGGCAACCAACATTCATTTTTGTCTTGCAGTTCGTCAGAACAACCAACAAGATAAAAATGACCTCATCCCATACCTAGGGCAACTCACTCTTGTTTTTGTCTTGCAGTTCATTAGAACAACCAACAAGACAAAAAGAGGCAAATGTAGACACTGAAATCGTGTCTACCCCTTGGTCGATTCCCCCCTTGGTCCCCTTGGTCCACTTTTAACACATTCCTAACCCACACACTTATTAATACAACTACCTCCCTTGACACATCACCCATGAAACCTCACCCCTCCTTGGATACCTCTCCTTGGATGCCTCCCATCACCCTATGACCAATTTATGACCTATTTCAACCCTCCTCACACCTATTAAACCCACCTTCGACCGTTTTTCCATGACCACTAAACTCAACAGATGGAGGAATGGGTAAAAGGCTAATTTTAGCCTTTTTTCCATTCTTCTAGCTACCGCCGTCAGTTACCATTCAGCCAATACTGGCATGTGATTGCCGACATTAGTTGTCTTAAGACAAGCTCAAAGGTGACTTCTCTTCCTCCCCGAGACGCTGAATCAATCAATCAATCGATCCTCTCTCCCGACTGCTAATTCTTTAGCTACAGGTATTCGACCTCTCTCTCTCTCTCCCAGACACACATCAAGCATCACAGGCCATAGGGACTCTGCATCAGTCACTCTACTTCTTTACAGGGAGTCTTCTACATCATCAACAAGTCTTCTACACTCCTTCAGCAAACAAGGAGCTAAGTATTCTTATTTTATGTCATTTTAGTAGCTTAGAATGTATTTATAATCAGTTTTCTATTTATTGCTTCTAAGCCATATTTTCAAGCAGACCAAACCCAACAATCAACCAGATCAAACCTGACTCTCTTCCTGGAAATGCTGAGAGGCCTTTCCCATACTCATACCCCTTTTCTGGCAACACATCCCTGCCCTTCATCTGGTCCCTCTTTTAGGCCACACTCTCTGTCCTGCAAAACCCAACACAAGCCACTAAAACTCTCAAAAACATCCCAAACTGTTCTGTCGACCACAGACTAACCTAAGACTCATCCAAAGCCTCATTGCCCTGACCGACGCTGGCCACCAGGCTGATTGCCCCCACCGATGTCGGCAGACTAACCGACGCCGGTGCCCTTTGACCAACTGACGCCGGCAGACTAACTGACGTCAGTGACTGTGGCAGACCGACAGCAGATAGCAGGTACAATTATCTAGTTTTATTTTTGCTAGTCATTTGTCATTTCTTTATTTCCAACACTTTTACTTATTAACAGTGGACTGTCATCCCACAAGGAAGTCTTTGCACTTCTAGGATTGAGCTTTTGCTTCGCAGTCCACCTTATCTCTATCTAACAATCTCTGTGTTTGAGTCTCTTTCTTCTATAGGTGTCATCCTCCACAGCCAAAGAGGAGTCCCTACAATGTCTGGATAACGGTGCACAAACTTCATCTGAGTACGTACAAACCCTTGACCATTACTTCTAGTTTCTTACTTCCTTTTGAATGTAGAAAAGCAAAAACAGTTTGAAACAATTTGATAACTCTATTTCTAGTTCTTTTTAGATAAAAACTAGAACTTAAAAATAGTTTATATGGGTAAATAACATATATGACAATGTTATTATTCTCTTTTCATGCCCAGTTGATAAATCCACCACCCATTCTGGCCTCAAGAACGCCCTTCACAATACAATAAAAATGCAAAATTTTAGCCTAACTTCAAACATGCATAGAGTGAAAACTATAATTCAATTCAAAAAAACATAAGATCCATCCTATGCATGTATAAAATTATTCTTTCACCTTAGATCACTTTGGTTGAACCTTCAAGATTAATTCATGGCATAAGTTGTAGTAACAGGTCTTAAAATGCAACATTTTGGTAGTGAAGAGACAACTTCTTGAGCTCCAACAGGTATTTTTACCTTCAGGACCCCTAGGTGAAAATAAATCACTTTTATCACATCTATATATGTGAATAACACATGTTTCCTTGATCTTGGCATCCAAGTCTACTTGAAAATACATTTTCACTACTATTTAGAAGGGCAAAAACACTGATAACAAATGTTGTCAAAGTTTGAGTTGTTATTTGAGAACTCCATTTTTGGTGTTTCTTTATTACAAAATAACACTAAAAAATATCCAGATGGGTGGATAACATCTACAATCATGGTCTTGGCCTCTCATCATGCCTGACAAAAAAGTTCACCACTCATTTTGGTGTGGATTATAAAATACTCATTCCAGAGCATACCAATCTTGGAAAAGATTGAAGATGATCAAGACACAATGGAGATCTTATCTTAATCTTCCTACTAATTGCCTAAGACCTATAAAATTTACAGTGCCTACATGGACGGCCTATAAGATGGTTTGTTATGCATACGTATTGCATGAAGGGGTTTGTAGTTAGTTGGAAAGAGATAAGTTTGGGTGTTTATGATTTATCAAAGCATTTTCAAGTCCTTAGAAGACATCAAAGATATTTTATAGGCCCAACAAATCATATAAATAAGTGAACACCATGAATAAATGTGAAATGATTAGTCATAGGCCTGTACACAAGGTGAAAAGGTGAAAGTTATCAATAGGTTTAGGCATGGTTGGATATATTGAGTCTTTGGGAGCATTCCAAGGTGATTTATACCTTTTTTAAGGTCATACTCAATTCCTAAAGTTAGCCTAATAGCTATCAAAAGAGCCATGCCATGTCATTTATAATGAACCAAAATACTATCAAGACAATAAAATTACCAATAGGTAAATAATCTGAATAATAACTGGTATTGAATGAATGAATCCAAATAATTACAAACCCTACATAAATAAGCCTCAACTTGGAATTAGAGTTGACATGCAAAATTTGAAACTCTAAAAATAATAAACTCAGCCTGCTATTTTTAGTAAGTTTTACATGCAAGTGCACACAACTCTAAAAAATATCCAAAAATAAACTAAAATCTAAAATTAAACTATTGGATGAATTTTAACTGAATTTTAAGTCTATTTACAAAAATAGACAATGTTTAAATTTAGAAAAAACATAAAAAATCATTTTAAATGTCAATTTTGGACCCTCAGATGGTCATGTATGGCCTCAAAAAGTATTAAAAATGTCCCATAATTAGAAGGGCATCATATAGAAGCATTAAAAATTTTGATTCGATCATTTTGTCATGAATATCGGTTTAAATAGAGATACATATCAAAATTTATGTTCTCTAGAAGTTCAACCTCTTTTTCTGCATCATTCTCCTCTAGTTGAAAATAACTCATCTCTTACGAGTTGCTCTTATTATACTAATGCAATTTATTCTTATCAATCTTATTCAGATCCCATTTTGTAATCCAAGTGTTGTCTTCCTATTGTAATCTTTCCTACTATACCAAATACCTATCATAACTTCTTTTCCTTGTGTTTATTGTCTTCTTATCTAGAACCTACACTATCTTTTCTTTTATCTTCTTTGGCACCTATTGCTGCCAATCTAGTTCTTCAACTTCACCATCCTCTCCATGGAAATTATATAAATATAAAACATTAAATACAAGAGAGATATAAAAATCATATGGTAAACTCACCTCATAAGCATTGCCATTGATTTTTTTCATAATTCTGCATGGTCCAATTTTCTTGTAGTTTTAACTTGTTATATATGCCTTTCAAAAATCTCTTTTTCCTCAAGTAAACTATCACTAAATAACCTTATTCAAATATTTTTGACATTCTTATGACATATTATACTGCTTTATACTTTTCATCACCTTCTTGAAATTTTCTTCTTACTTCTTCTTGCAACTATTGTATATGTTATGCAAACACTTTTGCATCATCACTAACTCATTCTGTAATTGGTAACTCTACCAAATCTAAAACACTCATAGTATTTATAACATAGATAATCTAAAATTTTGATTTACCTATTTATTTATTCACTGAATTATTATAATCAAACTCATATTATGGTAAATCCAAGTCCTATTGCTTGGGTTTCTCTCTAACTATTTATCTAAATAAATTTCCCAAGCTTGTATTTAAAACTTATGTCTATCAATATGTTTGGGGATGGCATGCACTACTGAATTGTAGCTTAATAAAAATCTTCCTTTATAAATTAATCTGAATATAAATTAGAATTTTTTTGTCCCTATTTAATGTAATAGTATTTATAAAACCATACAATCTCATAATATCCTTAAAAAATAATAATACAACTCTAGTGACATCATTGGTTTTATTACATGCAATAAAGTGAACCATATTAGAATACTTGTCTAAAATAAAAAAAATGATTCATTACCTCTCTATGTATTTGGTAATCCCAACACAAAATCCATAATCAAATCTATCCATGGCCCTCTTAGAATTGGTAATGGCATGTACAACCCCTTTTTTTATGCATGTCCTTTTGCTACCTAACATATCGTGCACCTTATAACATATCTAGTCAAATCTCTCTTTATATTTGGCCAAAAGTATTTTTCCTCCACCAAATCTATTGTCTTTGTCTTACCAAAATGTCTAACCAAGCCACAATCTTGCAATTCTATTATAATATTGTCTCTTAGAGACCCAATTGGAATACATAATTGTTTCCCTTTGAAGAGATAACCATCTTGCATAATATAATCTTCATAAACATTACTTGTATCACCTATAAATGGATTCCTACATTGCTCAACTATCTTTCCAAATTCTAGAATAGTATCATATACTTATTTAATAAATTCAAATCCAACTACTTTACTCACCATAGTAGTTATCAACCCCACTCGCCTAATCAAAGCATTAGCTACCTGATTTTATTTTCTTGATTTGTGATTCAACACAAAAGTATAAACCTACAAGAAATACACCCTTATTGCATGCCTACTATTTAACTTCTTTTGAGTGTTCACATAATTCAAAGCCTCATGATCACTAAATAGGATAAACTCCTTAGGCAATAGGTAATGCCTCCAACGTCTTAATACTTGTATAATGGCATAAAATTCAACATCATACGTAGAATAATGTATTCTTACCTCATTTAATTTCTTACTAAAATATGCTATTAGCTTCCTTATTGACTCAACATGGCACCAATTCTCACAAATGAAGCACAAAATCAACGTCAAATACTTTGATAAAATATAGTAATGCTAAAATAGGATTTTCTATAATTTTATTCTTCAATAACTCAAATATATCTATTGTTTCCCTTATCCATGCATATTATTTTTCTCTCATATAATAAGTTATTGGTGCAAGAAGACTACTAGAATTCTTAATAAACTTTATGTAAAAGTTGTTAAACTATGGAAACTTCTTACCTCTCTAATTTTGTTTGGAATATTCCACTCAATAATTGCATTTACTTTTTCTTCATCCATTCTTACACCATTTGTGGAAACAAAAAATAAAAATACCAAACTATTCTACATAAACCTGCATTTCTTCAAATTTACATAGAGCTTATATTTTATAAACAATTCTAATACCATTCTCAAATGTTGTAAGTGCTCTTATTTACTCTTATTAAATATTAAAATATCATAAAAATAAACCAACACAAACTTGCCACTATATTCTCATAGCACTATGTTCATCACCCTCATAAATGTACTAGGTACATTAGATAACCCAAATGGATTCACCATCTACTCATATAAACCATATCTAGTCTTGAATTTTATTTTTTATTCATCTCCTTTACAAATTCGAATCTAATAGTAAACACTCTTTAGATCAATATTGGTAAAATAATTTGCTCCTGCAAGAAGATCCATCATATTGTTTAAATGAGGTATATGAAATCTATATTTTATTGTAATTTTATTAATTTCTCTATTATCCACACACATCCTCCACCCTCCCTATATATTTAGAGTTATTAATATTAGCATTGCAAAAGGACTCATATTATCCTTTACTACACCTTTCCTCACCAATTTAGTAACCCGCTTATTCAATTTGGTATGTTCTGTTAGACTCATCCTATAAGTTGTTTGATTGGGAAGAGATGATCCTAGAATCAAATCAATATGATGTTGACTATCTCTCTTTGATAGTAAACCATATGGTAACTCATCAGGTATAATATTTGCATAATATTTCAACACTATTGTTGCTTTTGTTGGTACATGCACCACTTTTGCATATCTTCTTTATTACCACTAATGCATAACAACAATCTATCATCCTCATGTATTTGATAAATTATTTTTTAATCAACATGATTTAATCCTACTCTTCTTCTTTAAGAGGTAATAAAATTACCTTCAATCCACCTTTCTAGAAACTATATGTATTATTTTCTCCATCATGAACTTCTTTTCTATCAAACTATTATGGCCTTTTAAATAACACATGACATGCATCCATTGGTATAACATCACACCATATTTCATCATTATAATTTTTACCTATAAAAAACTTTATTAAACACCTTTTATCTACTATAACTTCATTCCATTTCTTAAACTTAGTTTCTCAATCATATCTTTAGAAACCATATTATCACAACTACCACCATCTATAATCACCTTGTATATCTTACCTTCTAAATTACACCTTGTTCAAAATATATTTATTCATATCCATGTATCACCACTTTCATTATTTTTCACATGTTATTTCCTTGGAGTAATAATTGTTCTTCTCATCATGAGATTTTATCCAATATCTGCTATTACAACTTCAGTATTTTTCTCCTATTTTAGCTTCAACTAATTTCACTCTTATTAAATACTCTTTCTTATTTTATTGACATTTGTAGTATGTAAAATCTAACACTCTATGGCATTCTTATCCATATCTATAAAAAACATAATACCTATGTTGATTTGGAAACCATCCTCTACCACCACCATAGCTTCGTCCTCTCTAAAATCCTTTTCCTCTTTGTTGGTTTTGAAACTTTTGTATGTCATGTTCTTGTCTTTTTGGACCACATTATAATTCTCCTCTAACCCCCTCTATTTTTATTAAATATAGTGCATCCCCTTATTTGATCATATTATCCTCTTCTTAGCCCAGTAGATGTTCTTCTTAAATTATGTCTATTTTATTTTTCTTTTGCATTTAAAGGTAACTGATAATTTTCCTCCATGTAAAGTATTCTATGTTTTTTTAATTTATCTTAAATAGAAAACTTCAAACCATTTACATACCTTGAATCCATATTTTCTTCTATCTCATCATGCTCCACACATATGAAAATATTCTAAAACTCATCTGTATACTCTTGTATATTGTGATCTTTCTGTCTCAAATTTTGAAATCTTCTATATAGGGTTTGTGCATAATCCACAAGAAGAAATTTTTTCCTCAACTTCTTCTCCATATTTTTCCACTAGTTTATCTTCTCTTTACCTTTTCTTTATCTTTCTTTCTATTGGTGATCCCACCAAATCATTGCCTTACCCTTTAATTTCATGCATGCAAACTTCAACTTCTTGTCTTCTCTCATAGTTCTCCATTCAAAAAAAATATCCATGTTGTTTATCCAATGTATCAAATCCTCTGGTTTTAAACTTCCTCCATAATCTAGAATTTCAACTTTGATTCCTTCATTACTTCCTTCTAAATCTCTAACCATCCTATCTTCCATCGATGGTTATTTTTCTTATTGCTTCTATTATGGAATTTATTCTTCATGATCTGTGTCATCTTATATATCATCTTTTGCTCTCCTTTGTCTTTGATTCACAATGATCTCAGTTAATTATTCTACTTACCTCTAAATCTCTTGCATAATATGGTTCATTTGAGCAATTCATTCTCATCCTCTCACCATCTCTTACTCATTCAAGATTCGAACTTACTCTGATACCAAATAATGAACCATAATACTATCAAGATAATAAAATTACCAATAGCCAATGATTCTAAACAATAACTAAAATTTATTTGTATTATATGAATCTAAATAATTAAAAAGCATGCATAAATAAGCCTCAATTCAAAATAGGAGTTAACATGCAAAATTTAGAACTCTAAAAATAAAATATAAAAATAATAAACTCAACCTACTATTTTTAGCAACCATTATTTTTAGTAATTTTTGCATGCAAGTGGGCTATGGCAAATAAGTGATTCCCACTTGGTGGACAAGTGCATCCATGTGTACTTTTGTAAGGGGGTTTGAATGAACCACCTTTGAACGAACCCCCTTCAAACGAAGGGGGTCAAAGGTTTCCTTTAGCATTTGATTATTTTTTTATTAATTTGAATGATATTTGAGTGGGGTTAGAAAAAAGGGGGTTAGAATTAAGGGGGTTCAAATGAATCCCATTCATTATAACCCGCTTAGTTAGAACCCCATGTGGCATGAAATCCTCACCCATTGAAGTGGAAAGCTACTATTGGCCTAAAATTGCCACTTCAGATGCCATGTATTAGGATGAAAAAATAAAATAAAAACATGTGGATCTATATATAAATAGGTATTTTATGAGCTTTCTAATAATATTTTTTTTAATTTTATTTTAATAATATTTAATATTTATTTTGATTTAATTAGTGAAATATACTTATTGATAAAATAAAGTACCATACGTTTGAGGCATTGGGAAAAATAAGAGACTATGACCAATTTTTTTTTTTTAAATATCAATGCACTCAACTTTAATGTCCTTTTTCTATTGGTGAAAAAATTAGTCTAATTCGACATATATGTAAAAAAATATTGTGAGGAGAAGACATAAGCATGGATATTCCTTGCCTTGATCATTAAAAAATTAATAATTTTTTTAATCAAAAAATTATAAAAAAATAATCTTGTACTATGTCTATGTTTTTAAGACCTCTTTACAAAAAATCTTGAGAAAATATTATGTTTTGAGAAAATTATGAGGAGAAATCAAGTACTCAATAAAAAATTTTGTACATGAAACATACACATTGTGTATTTAGGTATTAAAAAATCTATTTTTTTTCAAAAAAATAATAAATGTAATCTACACTTTAAATGAAACATTTCATTAGTTTACACTATTTTCATATTTTATACGGTTAAGTCACTATTGTCTATACAAATTGAGAAATGTTTATATTTTTATTTTTTGTTGTCCCCTTAGTACCAAAAAGTAGGACACATTATTATGCTTCAGCCCAAGTGGGTAAAGCTATAAAAATATCCAAAAATAAACTAAACTCTAAAATTAACCCATCAAATGAATTTCAATTAAAGTTCAAGTATAATTATAAAAATAGATGTTGGAAGCACATCTACTAAGAGGTGGGTGGGGGAGGGGGGCCGGGGGTGAATCAATTCCCTTAAAATAATCATTCAATTTCACTTATCGTTTATGAAGCATTCATTCAAACACATACATTGACCAATGCATAAACAAGCATCCACAAAAACATACAACATATGAATATAGGAGATATGTGGGAAACCCTCATGGGAGATAAAACTCACTAAAACATATCTTGGATTATAGTCCTATAAAAAATGAATAAAGATTTAGTGAGGTGCCAAACTCACAAGGAGCACCAACCCCTCACTTGTCAAATATCAACTCAACTAGGTCTTTAACAAGTACCAAATTTTAAGGAGGCACCAACCCCCTAGGTGACTCATCACCAAATGACCCACATGGAAGCTTTGATCACCTTTGGACACCTATTTCTGACTCAAATTATTATAATCACCTTATTTTGATCTTCACACTCTTCTATCTCTCTCAAATAGCCTATTAGACTTCCTTGCTCAATATGCCTCTTAATAGGTTTATTAGGTCAACTGACCTTGATATACACATGAAACAACTCTATTATATGTTTATCATAGTCTCTATCCCCTCTTCTAATAGTATTCAAGTCACTACACACCATATTGTACATAGTCTCTGCACACCCAATCAGGCCTATTAGGCCTTGTATAAATACAAATCACTTGCTCACATATTGTCTTGGTCAGACAAGACATTAATCCATTAGGGTCAATCCTAAAAAAATTCTTACAACATGTCAAACATAAGACTTAATAAAATAATATCACCATTAGGTTAGTCAAAAACATTTAGACCTTATTCTTCTTCTAGGCCTAATAGAGACCTAATGCATTAGGTCTATCATCTCCATGGAATAACTTGAACCTATATGGCCTAGATGGCCCTTAACAATGAACTAAAAAATTTTAAAAACTTATAAATAAACTTCATTTGACCTCATATATTCTCAAGAAGTCAAAATTCCTTCGCTCACACCTTGAAAGCATAATTAGGCCTTAAAGACCTATTAGGCCTAATTACCTCAAAAACACTATATGCAAAGATGAAGCTCATACAACCTATAGAAACACATTTTAAGAAGAAAAAAAATATTTATGGAAACTTCATGAAATTAGGGTCATAAAAACGTTCATTATACAACTTATATCAAGTTCCAAAGACTCAAGAACACCTCATCAAAAAGTTCACTCATAATTGTCAATTTGCTCATAACCCAGTTGTTAGCAATTTGATCTCAAACACAAGTATAGTCACTTTAAAACACTCCATATGAATTTATAATATCCAATGTATTATATATAAAATCACCACATTCTTGAAACACTTCCAAACTAGTCATAATGCTTAGGAACATCAATCTTAATAACACACAAAAAACTACCATAATCCCTAAAAACACAGTTCTGATGAATGTTTTTTTTAGATCCTATAAGGACACTTAAAATAAATTTATTCACATTAATATATAATATGTGACCTATATAATATACTAAAACATAAATATCACAAGTTTTAATGCCAAATATTGGTCTTGCAAATCAATTTGTTGACCTCTTTCATAATTCTTGCTCAGTCACACAAAGCCATTTTGGCTTCAATGATCCAACCTCATATATTGATTTAAAATATTATGAAAATCATGTCTAGGTAATTTAAGTCTTAAAAAACATTTCATGTTAATTGGTTTCTTCATCTAAGATCATAGATCCTCCAACTCAACACTCCCACTAGCTTACTTAGAACTACCATTCTACCATGAAAACCAATCACGGTGAACATGACTGAGAGAACATATAGAATCAATTTCATGAACTTAAAATGTATTTATATGATCCTTAAACATCCTTAGATAAAATTACAATAAATATATTATGATATCAAATAAAAATATCAGTCTTTACAAACCAATCTTATGTCTTCATTATAGACAAACCTCATTGTGTTAGACAAGTCAGTTTGAGAGCAACTTTTTACCATACACAAAAAACTTAAAAAAATTTATCCATTATATATATGTATTTTAGGTCTTAAAAAATAATCCCATGCATTTTTATCCATCTTTAATCCATGACAACCCATCCCTAATCACATTCTCACTTCTACATGGTTTTTCTCACTATCTTCACTATTGGACTTTTTAGCAATAGGTCAACTAGCATGATTGGTTTATCACTCCTAAGGTATATAAATTGGTCAAAAACTACAATTAACATGAATTACAAGTCTCAAAAAATTTCCTCCAATGATTTTCATAATTTGACTAGGTCAACTTTGTCTGCTATACCAAATTTTTGAGAAACAAGTACTTTTTTGTGGGGTCCACTCACTCACCTCACAAGCCAATTCCACCAAGATTTACTTGGATGATTCCACTCCATGATCCAAATAGAAAACTAGGTCATCTAATCCATTTCCATAAATATCTTCCATATTAGGTCACTATTAGGGTTTTAGGAGGGTTTTAGACCAGTTTCCATTCTTAATGTTTGTTCATAAACCTTTACCCTTGAAACCAAATCCTAATGCTTGGAAATACTTTATAGTACCATATTCCATCTCTCCCTAGTATATTATATTCCCATTTAATAGTCACACATCCCAACAAGCATGATAAATTCCTTCTCAGGTCTGTAACACCTCATTATAGCACTCGAGAGACCTCAAATCCTCTTTTTATACTTTTTTCTTAAAATAAAGACCTCAAACTTAACCAACACACTTGAAAAAACATTTAAAACTTCATACATTCTCACATGATCTCAAAATCCTCCAAACCTAATCATGATGCCTTATTATGCCACCTAGGTTCTTAAGAAAAGGTCCATGAGAAGACCACCAATGAAGAAATTACCCCTTTGTCTCACTTTGAGAGTCATGTGATGTAATATACAATTTTATATCATAATATAAAAACTTAAAGTTCATACACATCCACATCACCACCATCATTCATATACAAGCCATATTTATGCTTAATAACTAGTCCATCAAATAAACCTACTAGGCACCATAGCACTTTGAGACCTTCAAGACTTCTATAGCTCACAACTCATCTCTAAACATTTGAAATAGGATTCATAACATATATTATCATTATATTTTAATAATAATTATTAAACCATATAGGTCTTTTTCCAAGTTTGAACTAGCCTTCTTGATCACACAAGACATGAAGACAAAATACATTAGTTATCTTCAAATTCTCTCTCTCTGAACTCATGAAGCCTTGAATACCTTCCACTATATATGCACTCTAAAACTCACTTTCATGCCAAAAAAACTTATACCATTCTCAATCACTACCACACATCTTCTCACAAGACTCAGCTCACTCACTTCACCTAGCTTCACTATTCATGCTTCACCAAGACAAGTCTAGGCTTCACAATACACCTTGTCCAATAATACTTTATTCTTATGAACTTGGTAAACATTTAACTTATCACAAAAATTAATCCAACATAATAAACACTCTCTTTTTTATGAGATCTCATCGCAATACAAGATAACACTACTCATAATATTGTCACATCACAATATTGTGCCAAGACCTTATGTAAAACTCAAGGACCTACTAGATCATGCTTAATCCATCATGATCACTTACCATGAAACTTCAAAAAATAACCTCTAAGAAATATATGACACTTAATTACCTTTGACATCAATGACAACATCAATGCCTCAACACAACAATAGGAACATACCTCAACAATCTCCCCCTTTGTCATTGATGGAAACCACTCTAACAAAATAGATCATTCTCATCTCCCTAAGATGGATCTCCCATAAATTGGTATTTATCCCAATTTTGTATATCTCCCTCTTTGACATTAATGACAAAATATTAACTATGATAATACTACCATCTGATCCTTGGACCTGAAATAAGTTTTATCCCCAAACAAGATCAATCTTCCTCTGATCAACCAAATAGGAACTCAACTCATAGAAGCACCTAACCATGCTCCCACTAAGATTATGCATAAACCATATATTTTAACTTAAATTTCACCCTTTAATGATATGTCTCATCTCTCTTCATCCAAGTGGCATAATTGAAACACCTATAGCCTTGTGGGTAGCTTAAGGATGAGTTGAATCTCTAAATAGGGATAGCTCCCTTAATGTACCATTTATAGAACACTACTACACCTAAAATTTGGGGGGAGGGGTAAGGAAGAGATAAAAATTAAATAAAACTATTATAAGAGAGGTGATAAAATAAATAATATGATGACTTCCAACCAACAACATGTTACACATGAGAACAAAGGACCAACCAAAAATACACTTTTCTAATCTAAGTCTTCTCACATCAATGTTTCATTATGAGGTTATGGGTGTATGTGAAAGACTAGGAGAACTATAAAATATGACTTGAATAGAAATAGTTAATATACTAACTCACTCAATCCCTGACATTTCTTATAAAAATTCACATGACCTATAAGAAGAAGCTATAAATAGGTGAGAAAATGAGACAACATGCTAAGGAATCCATAGTCTTCACTAAGAAAGATCCATCATCCAAGTAAAAACATTATGAATAGTTATGGAAAATTTAAAAATCAGTAGTCTTATTTATCAAATGGTATTAAAATGTGTATGGATTTTCTATACTCAAGTGGAACATAAATTACAATGGCTAAAATGGCTAGTTCTTATAGAAATTGAGAGAGAGAGGAGAAAAGAGAAGTCCAAGGGTCACAAGGATAATTTTCAAGCTGAGAAAATGATTTAATTATGAATTAAAAAAGGATTTTGTATGAACCATGCAAGTTAATAAGGAACAAGTGGCTCTCCAAGTCATGAAACTCTTGTAAAGTGGCATGAAAGTTCTCATTCTGGCTCAAAAATTTTCTTTCATGATTTGGACCTATTTAAACATCCCAAAATTGATTAGGGATATGTTTAATGATTTGAATTAATGGTAATTATTTTATATATGCTTTTCCATGCATTGTTTTTAGGTTTGGTCATCTAAAATCATTTAGGAATGAGCCATCATCATCTACATTCCAAAAAACTCCTCCTTCATGAACCCTGCACACTTGGCCTCTTAAAAGGAATAAATTTTCCATGAAAATTATTTATAGGGAGTGGATGAAATATTTAAATACCCTCTATGGCCTTAGAGTCACTAGGCACACCTTAAAATTATATCACTTGAAGTTTTTCACCCTTCTCACTAGCTTGGTCATTATGCCAGTTTTAACTGGCTGAGATGAAGTAACTAGTAGAGTAACTTAAGAGTTATTCCACATCATTAAATTTATATGGGTAATTATATTAAGTCCTAATATTCACTCCCATGTAATATTCATTTCTTGAAACCTCCTACAACCTTCACAATACACAAAACTATATAAAAAGCCTATTTTTCACTCCATTCGTACAGTTTTGTATAACTAACTTGATGGGGAGTAAACCGAGAGATTAGTCTAAAAATTCCAATAATCATTATATGAAAAATATTCCATTATCATATCTTACCATCCTCATCTTTCCAATCGGGTCTTTATAAGGGTTTAGCAAGGGTTTTAGATAGTTTTGACCTCTTAAGCATTGTTCATAAAATTTTGATGTTTAAATTGAAACAAAATTCCATGAGAATGATATTTATAACCATTTATAACACATATAAACTACTTTGGCATGCATTCATAGTCTCATGAGAGATGTGAGTATTCAAAACTAACCTATCAAGTTCTTCCTTCCATTTCCTACAAGTTTGAGTTAGTTTTGAGATCAAAAATTAGATTATTTTCAACCTCTCTACCATATAAAAGCTTTATCACCTCTATTATGAACCCATAACCATTCTCCAATTCATTATAAATCTTTTTTAAGGGTAAAAAATAAAAGGACCTATCATTTGAAAACTAGGCCTAACCATGTCTAGTAGGCATGAGTTATCCTTGAAGCCCAAAATGACTTTTGATAGCTTTCCCTACTTCTAAATAGCCTATATACCTCTATTGTGACCTTATAAACATTTATCAATCCATGTTAATTCTCATTTCATGATAGGAGTGAAAGTGGCCCTTCATTTGGACTATAGGCATAACCATGCCTAATAGGCCTGCCTGCACTTAAAAGTCCAAAATGACTTTTTAATAGTTTTCCCTACATTAAAATGTCTCAAACACATCTTTTATAACTCTATATACATGTTTAAATCCATTTTAGTGACTATATATATATATATATATATATATATATATATATATATATATATATATATATATATATATATGAATTTAACCCCCCTTGGATTCCATGCTTCGTCATACCTAATAGGCCTGCCTACAATTTTGTGGGTCTAAGCCCTGAAGATGGGGATCCTCCTTTTTTGGGTTTTTCCTCATGTTATTTTGTATTTCCCTCATCTTCCTACACATTCTTATCAATATTAAAACAACCTCTAGACATCTTTATATCACCCCTCTCCCAAACTGCCAGTTTGTGCACCTAGGGAAGTGCCCTCTATCTGAGACAAAATAGAGGGCACTTCCCCTATTTATCTAGAAAAAATAAGTAGTGGATGATTTTACCCAATTTATGGGGACATTATAACACAAAAATCAGATTTTTATCATGTCAATAGGCCCCTCAAATGCACAAAAAAATAAGACAGACTAGGAATTAGGCAGATTGTGCAGGGTTTTTAGCATGTGGACTGTGTTTGCTTGATTGGAGACCTTCCCTTTGATTGACTTTAATTTTAAAAATACTATATATAAATTTACGGTGATGATGAATATTAATTATATCTACTCATCACTTTAACTCTCTAAATACCCCTTCTCAACCTTGAATTCTCAAGATTGTATGTCAAACCCTGACTCTATTTCCTATTTTTCTCTCTTAAGGATGACCCCTATAGGTGAATATAATTTCCTATAATAGGATATAAATCAAATTTGGGTCCTCTAAGGCATTTATAATCATATATACCATGCATTTTTCATTCTAAAAGCTAGACAAGTCATCAATTAAATCACTGTCAGCTATATGTGGATGTTGAGGTTACTTGTACCGACTGTCTCCACCTCATGTGAAATTAAGGTCCTAAAATGTCATCAGAAACTCCATGATTCCTATTCCATGCCTAAAATCATGTTTCATACTTAAAAACTTCTCCAAAACATGGCTTTATGTCTTATTTCCTTCATTGACTTATACGACTATATTTTCTGCCTTAAGCTTGGCTATAGGTGTATGTTCAAGAAATAGACACCTATGGGTGAACATGGGGACCTAAAACATAGTATATGAGCCTCTCTAAGTGGTAATTAGGTCATTAATACTATTTTAGACCATATAATACCATTCAATCATGAAAAAAGGTTTGAATGCAAATTTGAAATGGAAGGTCACCCTAGAGTTCAAAACCTATAGTTATCACTGCTTAAAATTAGTGCATAAAAGTGCATATTGAAACTCTTAAACAATCATCTTTCATTGATCATCTATCCTTTATTATTTTTAAATTCCTTATTCCATGTATGTGATACAAGATAAAACCATCTAAATGCATCGAAATCTCTTGTAACCATGACATACAACCTTGGTAAAAGGCTCAGGTTCTCTATTTTTCCATTTTAGGGATTGAAGCCCTAAATAAAGTCATTGGGTCTTGGAGAGGTTCTCACTTCTCATTTTATCAATATGACATTCTAATATGTCTGATGTGATCCTTTAACTCATTATAAATTATAATAAATGCTTCAATACATGCCTTAACACTCTATATGAGCACCTCAGTCCTTTGTTAAGCCACCTATAAGTGGTTATCTTATTGTGCAAGTAGTATATGATTTTATGAACCATGTGCATGTTTATAGTTTCCAATGTAGTTTGGATCTTTTCAAAAAAAATTAAAAGACTTTCCTCACTCTCAAAACCTTACTTAGCTTGGACACTTCCATTCAATATGATTGGTCTATATGAGGGCACTTGTAGGTGGGCATTTTCAAGGTACAAGTAGTAAGTATGAGGATTGTAGGCAGTCTACAAGATGTGAACTCTTGTGGTCAGTTTTAGGCCCTTTCCAAGTTGTTAAATACAATATTAAAAATCTAAATTATTTAACCACTTATCAAAACTCCCATTCCTTCATGAAGTCATCTCAAGAGGCTCATGTAGGTGTAATGTAAGATACATACAGATAGTGAGCAGAAACAATCAACATACTCAAAGAAATATGCCTTTAAAACTAAGTGATATCCCTTAATGGCATGAAAATGGAACATCAAGATGTTTAAAACCTTGAAACAATATCCTATGCTCCATTCCAATGTTTATCCTTCATGATATTTATGTACACATTCATTAATGGTTTCCTGATTGTGAATATTACATATGACTACAAACTCATGAAAATTACTTCAAATAATGAAGTTTTAAATTTAAATGGAATCCATAACACATTGAAAACATGTGAAAGTTCCTATCTCAACCCTTTTAGTCTTAGATCAAGCATGAAGATATTTAAAATGGTGAAAAATTGCTTGTAACACAACAAAGTGCTTCCTCCTACAACATAAGATGATTTGCATATCAAAACATCATGAAACATGAAAAAAAGAATGGAGAGAATTAAAGAAGAGAATCAAAATCCTCTGGAAACAATATTAGTATCTATTTTATACAGACTTGTTTAAAATAGATCAAAACCTATAGGGTGAATAGATTGACAAGTAGAAAAACATAGTCAACTTAATGAGGATGGTTCATAAAGCACAGACCACCGTTATTCAAAATATTGATATAAAAATGGATATATATGAGTTTATTACCACTTCCCAAAATTATTTGACCTAAAACCTCTTCCATTGACTATACCAAGCATGAACCTATAGACCAGTTCTGTGTGCCTAGAAGGGTGAAAAAAGAGTAAAATGGTTTTGGAAATTTTTATCACTTCGTAAGAATTTCAAGTGCTTTCCCATGGGTCATAAAAGTGATAAAATCTTCTCTTTTTCCCAATAAAGTTATTTTTTCTTATAAATCCCCTGACACTTTTAGTTATAAATAGTTAACTAAGACATAATATGACACATGGCATGTGACATAACCTTTTGACACCTTCACATTTCCCTAGGAGTCCATACAAGTCATTAAATGCCTATTTTATGACCTCAAAATGACTCAAAATGATATTAAGACTAAAATGACTAATGACCAAGACTGATATAACATTAAATCACACTAAATGACCTATAATACACATTAATACATATATACTAGACCCCTAAAACTCAATTTTTTACCTATAGGGATCCCAATTTTACATGTAGGTCAAATTTGGTCAACACCATCATAGGTCTTCATACACTCAAATGCATCTTCATATATTGTAAACATTGAATTGAACAATGTGAATATACAAAAATCTCCCCCTTTATTCTTATAATTGATACCCTCATAAGAATACTTAAAAATTTCAACCCAATCTCACTATGCATACAAGAAACTCACATTCTTGCATAGTCAACCACCTTCAACAAGCTCTTAAAAACAATTCCAGACCTCAACACAGATCAGGTTCATAACCAACTATCTTCATGAACACATTGGTATTGAAAACCAATCCACAACTCAAATTTATTCATGATTGTTACAAATCTTCTTGTCACACACACCTACTCTTGGAGCCTGATTGGCTCCCGTTATCTCCATGAGATAGTCAAACACTATTATGAATGTGACTTGGTTGATCAAATCATCATACAAATATTTTGTAACCCATATCTTGAAATCACACCTCTAACAAACTATTTTTTAAACCTTGAACTTGAAGATCAACAAAGAACACAAAGATCCCCATAAGATGACGCTTTCTATCAAGAACACTTGATAACCAACCATCTTCATCAACTTTTAACTTTACACCACATATATCTTCTCATGATGAATATTTTTGAGTACAACCTCATACATCTACAGATATAGGAGTATCTCCAATGATTCATATATATGCACAAACATCCTCAAATATTTGTCTTATATTACTTTTGAAAGCTTATACACTAGAATTTTAAGCCCATACAATGCAACACAACTTCTAAGCTTACTTGCTTCACTAAGATACCTGCACATACCTTTTTACAAGGCCTAAAACTAGGTTCTTCAAGACACCTTGATGCCTTGACCTATTCCATCCATATTATGACCTTATCACAACATTAGTCAAGTATATATGAGATACTTGGACCTATACCTTTTGCTGAACATGTCTTCAATGTCCTTCTAGACTTGAATTTCAACTTAGGCTTGACCTTTGACTTGGCTTCTACATAATCCTTTTGAGCTGGAAAATAACACTTTTGACATTCTTTCAAATCTCACTTATGTCTTATAGTAACACATAACTCACCTTGGTTTATAAGTTGATCATGACGCATCTTATCATCTTTCTTATTCTTAGTCAACTCTTCTAGTTTCATCATTCTTTGGTAGAACATCATTATAATCATGATAAACATTATCATCATCATACTTCAAGCTTGTGCTTCTTAAGATCACCTTTAGGTTATTTAGGCCTCTCTCAAAGGACCATATATGATACCAATTTTTATAAGCATATATATTAAAATTAGGGTTGAATCACTACCCTTAAAACAATCATTTAATTTTACTTATCATTAATGAAGCTTTCATTCAAACACATACATCAACCAATGCATAAACAAGCATCCACATAAGCATACAACATATGAACACAAGAGATATGTGGGAACCTTCATTGGCGATAAAACCCATCAAAACATATCTTGGAATATATTCCTATAATCAATGAGTCAATATTTAGTGAGGCACCAATCCCATAAGGAGCACCAACCCCTCACTAGTCAAGCACCAACTCAACTAGGTCTTTAGCAAGTACAACTTGCAAGGAGGCACAAACCCCCTAGGTGACTCAACACCAACTCAGCCACCTAGAACCTATGATCACCTTTCAACACCTATTTTTCACTCAAATGATGATGATCACCTTATTTTTCTCTTCACACTCTTTTATCTCTCTCAAATAGCCTATTAGACTTCCTTGCTCAATATGCCTCTAACTATGTTTATTAGATCAACTGACCTTGATATCCACATGTATAAAATCTATTATATGTTCATCATAGTCTCTCTCCCCTCTTTTTATATTCTTCAATTCCTCCTTCTTCTTCACAATCTTCCCGCTTATTCACGCACATGTATCTTCTCTTCTGCACACCCAATTAGGCCTATTAGGCCTTGTATAAATACAAGTCACTTGCTCACATACTCTCTTGGTCAGCCAAGAAATTAATCCATTAGGTTAAATAAAAAACCATGTATTATTACATGTTACACATATGACTTAATCAAAATAATATCACCATTAAGTTGGTCAAAAACATTTAGACCTCATTCTTCTTCTAGGCCTAATAGAGACCCACTGCATTAGGTTTATCCTCTCCATGGAACAAATTTAACCTCTATGGACCAAATTGACCTCAAAAATGAAATAAAACCTTTAAAAAACTTATATTTAAACATCAACTAACCTCCTCTATTCTCAATAAGTCATAATTCCTTCACTCACACCTTGAAAGCACAATTAGACCTTGAAGACCTATTAGGCCTAATTACCTCAAAAACACTATCTACAAAGATGAAGCTCATACACCCTATAAAAACACATTATAGGTAAAAAACATATTTATTTAAACTTCATGACCTTATGGTCATCAAAAAATTTATTATACAACTTATATCAGGCTCCAAAGTCTCAAGAATACCTCATCAAAAAGCTCACTCAGAACTGCCAATGTGCTCAGAACTTAGTCATTAGAAATTTGACCTCAAAAACTAGTATAGTCACTTTAAGAAACTCCATATCAATGTATAATATCCAATTTAATATATATATAATCACCACATGATTGAAACACTTACAAACTAGGCATAATGACTCAAAACATCAATCTTACTAACACATAGAAAACTACCATAATCCCCAAAAACATAGTCCTGATGAATGTTATTTTTAGTTCCTATAAGGAAAATTCCAAGACATTTATGAAAATTAATTAATCCTATGTGAATTATATAACACAATATAATATAAATATCACAAGTTCTAGTATCAACTATTGGTCTTTTAGACCAATTTGTTGACCTCTTTCACAATTCTTGCTCAGCCAGACAAGATACTTTGGCTTCAATGATCCAACATCATATATTGATTTAAAATATTATTAAAAGAATTTATAGGTAATTTAAGTGATAAAAAATATATAATTTGAATTATTTACTTCATATAAGAGTAAATAGCCTCCAACTTAACACTCCCACTAGCTTATTCAGAACTACCATTTTGCCTTGAAAACCAGTCATGGTGAACATGACTTATAGCACCTGTAGAATCAGTTTCATGAAATTAAAATTTATTTAAATGATACTTCAACATCCTTAGATCAACTTAAAATAAATATATTATGATCTCAAATATAAATATTGGTCTTTATATACCAATCTCATGTCTTCATTATATATATACCTCACTGTGTTAGACAAGTCAGTTTGAGAGAAATTTTTTGCCATACATAAACAATGTCAAAAATTATATCCATTATGGATATGCATTACAGGTCTTGAAAAATAATCTCATGATTTTTTTTCCATCTATAATCCATGACAACCCATCCCTAATCTCATTCTCACTTGTGTTAGAAATGGTAAAAACATTCCATGAGGCCAAGATCAGAAGAGCTCACAATAAGAACATCAAAAGTAGTTTTAGACAAATGGAATGTAACACAAAGTAAAACCAAATGATTATTTAAAATATGAGAATAATATATGCTAGTATAAATGTAACTACTTTATTATATAGGTAAGGCCAAAGACTAATCTATCTATCCTAACCAATGTGGGATATATCAAAACCCACTACAAGACAAAATAGCTAACTAAGAGACTGGAAAACATGAGAAATACACATTAAATACATAATCTAACATCACCCCCCTCAAGTGAAGCTAATGGATAAAAAAATCTAAAAAATGAAATAGTGGCATATCCACAGAATGAGTCCTAGCAATGAGGCTTGATAAGGTACTCATGTACAATATGTATCCATGAAATGAAGATGAAAGATTTCCTCATGAACACCCAATTTTGAAACCCCAATCATGTCATACAAATAAAGGAAATGAGGTGATTCAAAAATATTCATGAATATGTTTGCAACCTACTGCTAAGTTAGAATATACTCTAAGCTAAGGATGCCATCCTAAATGTGCTAACAAATGAAGTGCATATGTACCTCAATGTGCTTAGTTTGTTGATGGTCAACTAGGTTATGAGATATATGAATTACACTCTAATTGTCACACCAAAGTATAGTGGATAAATCCTACATGAATCTAAACTCTGTCAATAATTGATGAAGCCAAAGAACCTACTAACTTATTGTAATTATTTCCCTGTACTTAGCCTCTATAGATGAAAGTGCAATACCCTGTTGCTTCTTGCACAACCACACAATAGGTGAGAAATCAAGACAAAATATGTAGCCAAAATTAGAATGTCTATCATCAAGAGAACCTACCCAATCTAAATAATTGTATCTAACCAACTGGGTATAACCCATGGTGTAGTGTAAACCAAAATGAGTAGTGCCTCACAAATATCTCAAAATCCTCTTGGTATCTTGTCAATGATTGTCATGAGGGTCATGTGAAAACCTAGATACAAGTCCAACTAAAAATTAAATGTTGGGGTGAGTATGGGTCAAATACATAAGACTCCTTTACAACTGCTTATACAAAGTAGGATCACAAAGTGGAGTATTACAAGAGGTAGTGAGAGTCACTCCAAACTGAAAAGGAGAAGGACATGGCTTGAAATAAGCCATGCTAAAATGTTGAAGAAGTTAAAGGGTATACTTTTGCTAACTCTAATATATCCTTGTATCTTATTGTGAAATCTGTAGATCAAGGAAGAAATGCAAAAGACCAAGATCTGTCATGTCAAACTATGCTAAAAGTGCCCACTAAATAGTCTGAATCTAAGAATAAGAGCTACCTATGAGAAAAAAATTGTCAACATACAAGACCAAAATAATAATGTCCTCCCCAATACACTAAATATACACTGTGGGATCAGAGTGGCAGTGAAAAAAACAAGTATAGAGAAGAAAAGAATTCATCTTCTCATATCAAGCCTGAAGGGCCTATTTGATACCATAAAGAGACCTCTTAAGTCGACAAAAAAGATAAGAATCATGAATAAACCCAACATATTGCTCCATATATATTTCCCCATGAAAGTCTCCATGTAAGATAGTACTCTTCACATCCATCTGATATATTGACCAACCCTATGGTGCATCAACAGAAAGTAAAAGGAAAACAGAATCCATTTTGATAATGAGCCCAAAAGTCTTAAAACAGTCAATACCTTCAACTTGTGAGAATCCTTTTTAAGAAGATATGCCTTATACTTGTCAATGGACTCATCAACTGCATACTTGATGTGGTAAATCCATTTTCACCAGACCAAATTTATTCCTTTAGGAAGAGTGACCAAATTCAAAGTGTGATTCTTCATCAATAAAGAATACTCATTTGTCATCACGTCATCCCACTCCTATATCCCATGAGCCTTTGAAAAAGACTGTAGATCCCTAAATAATTCCTAACACAAAAGTATAATACTCATAGAATGTGCATGATGTTGTTGAGTATGTGGAAGATCCTATATGAATGGTGTTGTATCATCAACTATAGTACAAGCCCACCTAGGCATAGTGGAAACATCAGTGTGAACAATATCCTCATCCTCTATGACCTCCTTAGGAATCTCCTGAATTGGCTCCTCAAAGAATGAATCCTCCATAGGAGGTCAATAATGAAAAGAAGAAGAAGAAGGCATAGAAGAAGATGAAGAGTCATGATATGTGAAATGTTCATCAAATTGTACATGAGTTAGAAAATGAACATCATGAGTATAAGGGTCTAAAAGATAATAAGCTCTCATGTCCTTGTAAATCCCTACAAAGACTAAAGGTTTTCTCTACTTGTCCAATGTTTTCCCTTTCTTATTTATTAGAGACACCCAAGAAAGGCTCTTAAAGACTCAAAAAAAGAGACATCAGGCTTGGATCCAGAACAAGGCTCTTTCATATTCATATGCTCAAATGTTGATGTGGTGTGTAGTTTTGAATGTAGTTAGCATAATTAACTACCTTTTCCCAATAGTAGGAGGTAAATCTCATGAATGCATCATGTAGTTATCCATCTCCTTCAAAGTCTAGTTCTTCCTCTCTGCTAAGCCATTTTACTGTGGAGAATGTGCAACATAATGCTAGTGAAAAATACCATGTGCTACTAAAATTTTAGTGAAATATCAACTGAAGTACCCCCCTTATTAGTTGTATGAAGCTTCTTGATGCAACTTGATAAATATTTATTAACCAAAGCCTTAAATACTTTGAAGTGAGCAAATACATCACTCTTGTACTTGAGGAAACAAACCCAAGTATGCCTCAAGAAATTATCAATGAAGGTAATTACATACTTAGCTCCATTGAAAGAAGTTGGAAAGACCATCAAATCACTATGCATAAGCTCTAGTGGTGAAGAAGTTCTCATGGACATGACATTAGGAAATGGATCCTGATGTTGTTTCTCCAATGCATAACCAGGGCAAACTCCATCAACACATGAAATTGTAGGAAGACCCTCTACCATACTATGAGTGCTCAACTCCTTCAAATATTTGTAGTTCAAGTGTCCAAAATCTCTCATGCCAAAGCTGACTCTTAGAATATACATGAGAAAATAAAAACATCTCTAAAACATAAGTATCATCAAAACCCTCAAAATAGTAAAGTCGAGAACTAAAATCAACAAAACCCTATGCAATGAGTGTATGTGGCTCTAACAAAGCTCAAAATTCAACACCCTGTGGTGTGAAATTAATTGTCTTACCCTGACTAAAATGGTAAATCTAATACATTGAAAGTAGATTAGGGTAATGTATGGAACATATAATGCATCATTGATGTGGCCAACATCTAGTTGTATGTCACCCTTCCCCTTAATAGAAATGAAGGAAGAATCTCCAACCTCAATGTTGGAAGTGGAACTCAAACTAAAAGATACAAAGGACTCCTTGGTCATATGGTGTGAAGCACTAGAATATAGAACCCAACTGTCTAAAATAGGTAACTATGATCTCCCAATAACATTAAGTGCTCTCCCATGCTCATGAGATGGAGAAAGAGTGGAGATATAAATCTTGTGATTCCTAATGGCATCTTTTAAGGATTGTATTCTCTTGAAACACCTAGACTCTTCATGACTAGACCACCCATAATAGAAGCAAGATAGGTTAGACTTATTCTTGGATTTGGTAGATGGTTTGGGTTTAGATGAAGAAGTGTCAGTGGTCTTAGGTGCATTTTGAGGTGGAGGAGGAGTTTTCTTCTCCTTAACCTAATATTTTCCCTTAGACTTAGGATGTGAGGCCACTAATGCTTTTTGAGAGGTGGAAGACTCAAGGTGAGATAATTTGCATTCTTCCCTAGTGAGTCTCTCATAAAACAAATCAAGATCTATCATTTTGAATGTGGTACCTAAGTCATCCATACTATAGAAAAAGGTAGATGCAAAGATTTGGAATGGGGCACTCAACTTAGACAAGATTAAGTATACACACTCTTCATCCTTTTTATCTCGACCACTCCCCTTCAAATGTGTCAATAAATGCTTAAATTTTGTGAGATAATCTACAATAGAAGTAAAGTCCTCTGGATTTAGTGAAGCAAGCTTCACTTCAAACTGCATCGATCCCAAGTGGTCTACCTTCCCAAACAACCCTTTTAACTTAGTCCAAATTTTAAATGGAGTATCACAACCATCAAAATAAAATAAGAGATTATCACTCACATAAATCCTATCAAGCCCATACATTATTCAAACTTATACTGATGCTGATTTTTTTTAAATTATATTATAAATTATGGCTATGTTTTGTTCATTAGGGACCATAATCTTTTGCACTTAATGATTGTCTTTATTCTAGGTCTCTATGTGTGGTAATTATATGTATTCAAAGGCTCACAATGATCAATACAAATGTAGATGTCATTCCAAATAATCACTAAGAGCCAAAATAATGCAAAGGGTGTACAAAAATCAGCACTGAGATAACACTTCAAAAGATTGTATTATATGACCCCCCCCCAGTTTGGCACTTTATAAAAGTAGTGACTATTTATAATTTGATGACACCAATGGATAGAGAATCTAAAAACATGCACTTTTAAAAAAATGGAATTCAAATTTTAATTACATTACAAAAGTTATAAGTGTTTTAATTTCCTAAAAAAATGGGTCAAAACAATTAAAAAACACTACAAACTAGAATTTGAGAAAAAATCAAAAACAAACATATGCGTGCAACCACTCGTTGGAACTAAAATTTTACCATGGAATTTAAAAAGTTAAATAAGTGAAAAATATTCCTTCCTATTACCTCGATATGTGTGAAAGCAAGTTTAACCTCTTCTTCCAAGAAAAATATAGCTTGTAATATAAAATAATGAAAGTAGAACTATGTTAAGAGAAAAAATGGAGAATATTATTTGTTGTTACTTTGGAAATTGTCTAAATCAGTTGTCTTCCACATAAAACTTAGATCTATTCCTAGAAAGTGCAGTCTTGATAGCACAAAACAATTAAACAAAATAAATTATTAGCATTTGAAGGCAGTCTTCTCACCCACGTAGATCTCTTATCTCTAGCCTAGTCCAGTGAAGAATAGACTTGGGGATTCTAAAACCATGTTTTACCTTCAATGCAACACTCTTGGTAAAAAATGTAGCAAAAAATTAAATCCACATGTTTTCCTTCATCAATCAATGCCTCAAATGTAAAAGATCAACACCTAGATAGCAGATAGAGAGTAGATTAAGCTACCTAAAAAAAAAGTGCATATCTGATAAGTGAAATGCCATGAAAAAAAATGTTGGAAAAGGATGTCAAGGTTGTATGTACCAGATTGAAACACAAAAACATAGAGTTTAATGCCAAGGTGATCTCCAATGCGAAAGAGTATGATGCCAAGACTTCATAAAATGATGCTAATCTTCTTGTCCAATGCCTCTGCCTCAAATATAAAAACTTGCAATATAAAAATAAGACATCCACACCTCTCTTTAGATCATAATTCCTTTCAACATGATTCTATAGATATGAAATGCCTTTAGTAATATTTTAACGTAGAAATAATAAGAACAATGATGTTAATGAATAAAATTTTAACATAGCAAGAAAATCTTCACAAAACTTGCAATGCTTTTCTTTAGATCTCCTTTCTACTCTAATGCAACAATCAAGGTTAGGTCTATGCCTCTACTCCACTCTATAGGTTAAAACATAAATCTTTGCAACCTCTCAGTGAAAAAATAATACAATAGACCAAAAAAATAGATCTGATGAGAAAACCTCTAACACCAAAATTGGATGAGAAAATTTAGCATTTTATTAAAAAATGAAGGACACCACCACCAGAAAAATATGCCCCACTATCTTCACTCCAATGCTTATCTTCATATCTCCTTCAACACCTCCATTCTCAAAATCTCTCTAAATTGCAAGCTAAAGATGGGTGCAACTTATTCATGGCTCTTGTACCATGTTAGGAATGGTAAAATCATTCCATGAGGCTAATATCTAAAGAGTTCGTTACAAGAACATCATAATTAGTTGTAGAAAAATGGAATGCAACACAAACAAAACCAAATGCTTATTCAAAATATGAGAATAAGAGATGTTAGTACAAAGGTAAGAAATTGTTTATATAGGCAAGGCCAAAGAGTAATCTAGCTATCCTAACCAATGTGATAGATAAAAACTCACTGCAAGATGAAATAGCTATCTAAGACACTAGCAAACATAAGAATTACACATGAAATACATATTCTAAAAACTTTTGCCTAGTTTTTTTTGTTGTCTTCACTATTGGAATTTTTAGTGATAGGTCAACTTGCATGATCAATTTAACATTATTAAGGTTGTAACTTACTCAAAAACTACCATGAACATGAATTAAAAGTCTCAAACTTTGTCTTCAAATGATTCTCATATTTTGACTAGGTCAACTTTGTTTGCTATATCAATTTTTTGAGAAAAAGGTACTTTTCTATGGGTTCTACTCACTCATCTAACAAACTAATTCTACTTGGAGGTATCTAGAATAGTCTACTATATGATGCAAGCATACAACTAGGTCATCTAATCCATTCTGAGCCATTTTCATCAAGATCTTCCATATCAGGTCACTATGAGAGTTTTAAACTGGTTTCCATTCTTAACATTTATTCATAAAGCTTTGCCCCTGAAACCAACTCCTAATGTTTGTAAATCATTTTTAGGACCCTTTTCCATCTCTACCTAGTAGCTTAACTTCCCATGCAATAGTCACACATGCCAAAAAGCATGATAAAATCCTTCTCAGGTTTGCAACACCTTATTCTAGCACTCGATAGACCTCAAATCCACTTTTGATGCTTTCTTCTTCAACTCAAGACCTCAAACTTCACCAAAAAACTTAAAACAACATGTTGGGCCTAAAACCATGATCACATGAACTCAAAAGCCTCCAAACCTGATCATGAGGCCTCATCATGCCACCTAGGGTCTTAAGACAAGTTCCATGAGAAGACCACCAATGAAGAACTTACCCCTTTGGCTCACTTTGAGAGTCATATGACTAACTCTACACCTTTATCTCATGATCTAAAACTACATTTCACAAATTTAAGCTCATACACATCCAAATCACCACCATCATGCCTCTACAATCCATATCTATGCTTAAGAACTAGTCCATCAAATAGACCTACTAGGCACCATACCACTTTGAGACCTTCAAGACTCCTTTTGTAGCTCACAAATCATCTCCAAACATCTGAGATAAGATTCAAAACATCTCATATCATTATCCTTTAACCAAGAATTATCAAACCATATAGTTATTTTTCCATGTCTAAACTATCTTTTTTGATCACTTAAGACATGAAAACAAAAGACATTAGTCATCTTCAAATTCTCTCTCTTTGAAATCATGAAGCCCTAAAGACCTTCGTACCATTGTAGATGCACTCTAAAACTCACTCTCATGCCAGAAAACCTTATACTAGGCTCAATCACTTCTAAAAATATTCTCACAAGCCTCAGCTCACTCACTTCACCAAGCTTCACTATTCATGCCCTTACCAAGACAAGACTAGGCTTAACAATACACCTTGTCCACAAGAACTTTCTTCTTATGAACTTGGTCAACAATGACCTTATCAAAACAAGTACTTCAACATAATCAACACTATCTTTCTGATGATATTTCATAGCAATACAAAACAAAACTACTCATAATTTTGTCACATCACAACATTGTGCCAAGACCTTATGCAGAACTTAAGGACGTACTAGATCATGCTTAAGCCATCATGATCACTTGCCATGAAACTTCACAAGAGCACCTTTGGGACATCAATGACAACATAAATTCCTAAACATAATAAAAATAACATACCTTAACAATAAATAATTTATAAATTTATAAAAAAACCATAAATAAGTTTAAACGTCAATTTATGACCCTTAGATTGTCACATATGGCCTCCAAAAAATATCAAAAATTCCCCATCACTATAAGGGTAAGTTATGGCAGAATTGAACTTTTCAATCTGGTAATTTTGGCATGAAAATGAGATAAAATATATATATAGACCAAAATTTATGGCCTCTATAAGTTATACCTCTTTTTATGCATCAATTTAGGCCTCCAAAGTCAATTCCATAGCCCAAATACATGCACACAACCATAAAGGGGGTCTGTAAGCCTAAGATTGTATGATTATGGTGATTTTTCTTAATTATACATGCATGTTCAATTATTTTAGGTTTTATATGAGGTTGGAATATATGTATAAAAAATAATGAGCTATTGAGACCCTACAGAACTGAAAATACCAAAAAGAATCTAAATTGGCTTGCTTGTTGCCATGCAAATCCTAGTTTGAATAAAAAAGTCCATAACTTGGACTTTATAGCTCCAAATGAATTAAAATTTGGATTAAAGGTTTGCATTTTAATTTTAAAACTTTTTAAATTTGTATAATTTTTTTACTATACTTGAGGAGAGATAAAACACAAAAACACCATCCTATACATGTTAAAATGAAAGAAAATTAGACCTAGAGAGTACCAAAAGTGATATAAGAAAGTTTTATTGCTCCAAATGCCATAAAATATTATTTTTAGTTGATTGATGATGTATTAAATATTTTAAAAGTTTTATCCATCCTTAAAATCCAATAAAAATAAATTTATACATGATTGTTCATAACATGTCTTTTTTCTAGGGCTAAATGAGCTAGGTTGAGTAACAAGTAATCACTTTATGAAGGTATTATATCTTATAATTGAAATGGAATATGTCAAAGAGAATATAAATTATTTTCATAGGTTTAAATACGTTTCTTATCTTATATATCCTATCTTACTCTTCATCCACCTCCAAACAAGCCTAGCAAGCTAGTGGCCTAGTGATCATTCTCGCAAGCAAGGTGATAATGACCCAAGGTGAGAGGTTGGAATGATTCAAGATAAAAATTATATTTATTTTTTATATGTAATACCTTATATTAATTATAATAATCTTGATAAATACACTATCCACATTGGCTACACTAATGAGGTAGATTGATGTAGTCAAGAATCAAGAGAAGCTAGTTTGCCTCTCCAAAGAATGAGGCCTCTAATTTGAGATTTTTATTTTATTTTGAGATGAAATAAGACTTAAAAACATTATTACACTTTATTTCCACACTCAAGATGGAGGAATTGCCATAATTTGGGATCATATGTTGAAAATCATGCAATATCATGAAGATGTTAGCGAATGCAATGAGAGAGTGTCAACTTAGGAGTTGGAAATCAATTAAATGTAGGTAAGAAGGAATAAATGATAAATGGGGAGATATTTAAACCATGATATCCAAGGAAATATTCTTTAAATAATTTAAAACATGCTACCCCTACTCCTTGAGAAAGTAAATAGCCATTCAATGGAATCATAGAAGCATTGGAGGTCTTTTAAACTACCCTATAATAAGGGAGCTACTTCATGGGAGTTGAAACAAAGTTGTTTGAATAATAATTGAAGAATTTAAGGCAAGGACATGGTGAGTTAATATCAAAATGAATTCAAGGAGACAACCATCCCAAAATATAAGTCAACTCATGAAGGCATTTTACCACATCAAACACTTCAAACAGTCATGATGCTCCTTCTACACCTTCATTCATTTAAGGCAACATCATTTCAAGGAAAAATTCTAATTAATTTTAGAAATATTCTCTTAACTTCAATAATATGAAATTATTTAATAACAATGTTGACTATGTGAAGGTGGAAGCTTATATGGCACCACTAACCTACAAAAAAATTGTTAGTGAGTAATTAAAAATGAAATTTATATGTACTACTTAAAAAATAAAAAAAAATTGGTAAAAATGATTATATCTACATTTTATAAGTCAACATATTTACACATATCAATCCATCAAACCACTAATATATGCTCTAATCTTGATAGTAGCAAGAAGAACTTCATGATCCGACTCACGAACATTCCATATATTCCTATTTAATGGCCTCCCATGATATTTCTTTAATTGAATAATCATTACAAGTAATGAATTTGAATAGTATAATATATTTATGTGTGTTTCAGAGTCTTCAAACAACCATATAACTAAATTTTTGATTGGACATCATCAAAGCCAAGTTACAGAGATTACCAAAAACCTAGTAGGATACTCAATGGTATCTCCATCTATGATTATGGAAGTCAATTTTCTTTTTCCTCTACACACTGACACAAGTAATAATTTGTCCCATATTCATTGTCCTTATCTAGAATAACTACAAAAAAATGCCCTGTATCACAAAAAAACATTAATGACATTATATATAGATAGATAATGGGATTAAATAATACATAATGAATAATATTCTACCTAGCTGCTCTAGATCAAATACATAGTCAAATTCATGTGATGATACCAAATCTGAAAATTACAATGCTTGTGGAACTTGATATGTGTTGATTGGAATTAGAGGTTTAGAACTATAGTCATCCACCCACTCTTGCATGACTCACACTCATTCCAAATAGATTCCATGTACGTAGATAGAAACATGATAATTATCTTGTATGAATAGTCCAAGGGCCTACATTTGAGCTATGAAATGAGTGAAGCTCACTTGAACCTATTACAGTCATACAATCCTCATATTTTGCCAAGTTTTCTTTCCCCATTAACCAAATATATTTATGAATGGTAGAATTTGGTAGAGCACCATGGTACATGTTCTCATTACACCATTCAACCATGCTTTGTGCATCAGTCAAATGAACACCCTCTTCAAATTTTAACTCTTCCATTTCAATGGGTCTTTTTACAAATGCTCTAGCACTGTCATGTTCATATTTTCCATGGCCAACCTCAGTGAAGCTCCAAATATGTTATGCACCAGTGGTATTGTGCATTCTACTCAAATAATAAAATATTTGTTCATTTTTAAATTATGATGTGAAATTGTCTGACCGAATTTAATGCTTATTCAAATGAATTTCTTAGTCAATTGTACATAGAACTTCTAAAAAAAAATGTGTATGTACTATGTACAATGTGATTGGTCATCGTTGATATAAAAACAGTACTCCATTAATATTTTTTGATATTGATCAGTAATATTAGGTGTATGCATGAATATTATATGCACAAATATGAAAATGTGTGATGAGTAGTAATATTGATACTGAACTTCTATTTGTGGTTTAAATGTGTATTTTTTAATAAAGTTGATTGTTGAAATAATCAAACTAAGTGGAAATGTGTCCTTACTTATCTTAAAATGTTCATCCAACCATATCCTTACTTATCTTAAAATGTTCATCCAACCATATAGCCATGTGTATGTGCCTTACATACTCATAAATAATTTTCTCCCTGAATTTGACCATAAATTCTAAAATGGATATCTATTTTGTAAAAAACTCACACATTTTAGATTATTTGCCATCTTTTTATTGATAAGTCACAGATTTTTATTTTATCAAACCAACTAATTCCTATCCAATTTCACTCGTTTTGTCTTCATGGATACAATTTTTTATTTTTGGCAATCCACCACAAATTTTATAATTTCAATCCAAACATGCTTTGTTATAAAAGAATTGTCCATCTAGTCTTTCACAAAAAATGGTTGGAATAAATTCCCTAGCTGATTTTGGTAAAAATTCTAAGCCTTACTCCTATGAAATATTGTTAGTATTTAAATTTTTAAAAAATGGTGTAAAACATCATAAAGCATTACAAACTCAACATGTTACCTACAACAAGTGGTGAAAAGTGTGATTTAATTTTACATAAAAAGGTTTGGCCATCTCAGAATATCTTTGACTAATAGAAATTTATGGATATTTTTTAATAAAAACTTGAAGTACAATTGTGTTTGATTCATATCTAAGAAATGTTTTAAATGTGGTTCATGGTTATGAGAACTAATTATTATTTTAATTACATTTCTTGCATTCGATGAAACTCTAGTATTGTCCTTCCAAAATTGTGCAAGTAACTCTTTCAGAGCATTGGCTATAACCTCTTCCTTTCATGGAAGTTGAATAGAGAATGCTCAGAGCTCATTCATATTGGGTTCATTAAGTATTTTACTTCTTGAAATTGATTTCATTTTTTTTTAATATATCAAGTTTCAGCTTGTCTTTGAAATCAATCATTTTTTCCCTATTTGACTACTTACTACACAAGTTATGATATGATTATATGACTGACAACATTGAGATATTTATTACGTGATTTAGGCCTAAAATATGATATACATCATGTAAGTTATCAATAATTTACACATTTTCATCATCCATATTAGATGTTATTATCCCTAATGTATAAATGGTAGGTCTCATCTTAATCAATTTCATCGAGGAAATAAAAAATTGACATCTTTTAATGATATCATGAATAAAATTATGAAAGAAACTATCCCAGATTTTTTGAGATAGTCTTTTTTAATAGTATTTAAACATTTTTTTAGGCATTGGTTTGAAAATATTTTCATCAACTTCAATTAAGTACTTACCTTTTCTACATACAATTCTTAGAGGTGCTGTTACTAGTGAAATTTTTTGAAAGGGTGTGTCAAAATCATCATTACTTTCATTGATTAGTGTTGGGAAGAAATTTTATTCATTGTTTCTTTTCTCATTATATGCTTCCATGAAATTTTCTTCATTATTAATTTCATCATTATTTTTTTCATGAATATCTATTCATTGTTGGGGGGTAAGGCATCATTCATACAATGATCATCAACAAAATAAAAAACATTATACTTTGAATGTGAATTTCTAATATTATCTAATTCATTATTGTCAATTTCATCTTTATTTAATTCAGTATTGTCAATTCCATCATTATTTGATTGATTAATTTCAATTTCATTATTATTCAATTCATTATTATCAATTGCATCATTGTCTACAACATTTAGCTCATTAGAGATAGTTTTTTAACCTTTTTTTAAATGAAGTGCTTGCATTCATACCTTTTTTTCATATCATCTCTTGTATTTGATCAAGTGTTTTGTTTTTTAACTTATTTCTCTTTCTCAAACATGATCCATCTCCCATTGTACAATTGATATATTTTCAAAGGTGGGGTCCAAAAAAGCACTTGATAACTCTTGTTCTCAACTTGCAAGTACTACAGAAAAATGCAAATAATGTCAATGGGGATAGATTTCTCGAGTTGGGTTAAAAAATCCATTAAAAATTAATTTTTTTAATCTATAACAAAGATAAATATATGTATTATGGTATACCACATATGCATTATGTTATAACATGTACATATTAATTAATGTGTATGTGTTACCATAACACATACACATTATAGTATGATGTGTATGCGTTATAGATTTGAATCTAAAATCCAAGCCTTTTGGCTAAGAAATGGCATGGATTCCCAAGCCAAAGGCTTACACCTATCAATCTACGTCCAATTTTGAGAGTTTTGATAGAAAACAATAAATTTTAAATTCCATCACCAAATAGAGTAGGAATCTCAATAAAAAAAAAATCAAAAAAATATTACATGATGATGAGCACGCTCCCCTCTTTTCAAATATATGATTTTTATAATTTTTGGACTATTTTAAAGTGACAAACTATACTGATTTCTATCTATAGATTTTTTAGGCCACCACATGCGACCAATATGCATGCCTATACATGTTAATGTAATTTAGTTTTTGCTTATCCAAGTGTAAAATAAATTATGTGTTCATAAATTAGGCCTGATTCTACATACAATCAATATATACATAGTGGGATAGAGAGGACAACTAATCTTAATAAAAAACAATTAAATTTTTATTAATTATCCACTCAACGGTGAATTAGACACCTAATTCTAAAAAAATAATCGATACCTATTTTAACTAGATAAATAATATGTCATGCATCAAAGCTTATGCAACATAGTGATAACATGGAAAAATAAGGAGATAAGGAGTGAACACGCCTCAAACTCTACAAGAATAATTGAGTGATGAACTATTATTTTGGATTGAATGTTCTTTGATAACATGGAGTTGAAAAATATTTTCATAAGTTTGAAATCATTTTATCTCAAGTATGGGCCATAAACCACATGACCATACAACAGTGTGGGAGTAACTAATATATGGAAAAGTTGAATTGTTGTCTAGATATCCTAAAATTGGAGCTGAAGACATTATCTTCCAAAGGATGTCAAAGTTTCGTATCCTTTATTCATTATTGATTATATTATGGGTACAAGACTAAAATGTGGTGCAGATTAAACCACACAAGTAGGTGTAATTGAATGCCATGATTTTTCTCTTTGAAAGATTTACTTCAAGACCATTCATATCAAAAAAAATCTCAAAGTATCAAGTTGAAATTGAAGACTTTTAATCTAGTGTGAAAGAAAAATAATGTCATATGCAAATAATAAAATAGTAATGTAAATCCTAAGGAGGCCACAGCCACTCATTCCACCCAAATTTATGGAGATAAGGTCCTCTAATTTATCAATATAGAGCATAAAAAGAGTAGGTGAGAGTGGGCAAAAAAATCACACTTATAGAACTATGGATGCTATTTGTAGTTCCCATTTTGGAATGAATATACCCCAAAACTACCTCATATAAATTCATTACCAGGGTAATTAGTAAATAATAAAGACCCAAGTCTTTAAGACTTTGAATCAAACAATGCATTAGTATTGTATCAAATGTCTAGCAGAAGTTTAAAAAGCAAAAATATACATTTTGTTTGTTAGTTTTTGCTTACTCAATGATGGTAACAATAGTGTATATGTGATCATTTGTTTAGTGGTTCCTCCTAAATATTGCTTGACCTTTTGCCCGAAGCTTTTTTGTCTTTGCCCACTTGGAGATATAGTCATTTAGCATTGTTGTAAAAAGATTAGTAAAAGTATTACCAATCATGATGGTACATTAGTTACCTATTTGAAGACAATATCCATATTTTAAGATGGGATGAATAATATGGGTTATCCAAGTTGGGGGAAGATCATGACGAATAATAAAATTAAAAAGATTAAGGATATGGATGAAAAGAATAATTGGGTTGTGCTAGAGGAATTCAACCTTTAAAATTTCCACATCTTGGGCTATATTAGACTTGAGTTTTAAAATGTCCTTGAGGAACATCTTGTGATTAAATAAATGATATATAAGTGGTATCAGATTCACATGGATGGGAGGTTGGCTGGGAGCATCATAGAGAGAGGTGGCATACATATACCATGTATGGGGGTTGGTAATGGCACAAACAATTTTTTGGGTAAAAATGATCACCATAATGACTTGGGATTGGATCAGATTTGGTTTAAGATAGCTCTTCTTTTATTATACAAGTATTGATGTTTGTTTTTTCCTAGAATAGTTGTGTAGTTTTTAGATGATCTTGGATTTAGAGGGGTTTGGGTCATAATGTGCTTAGTTAACTTGTGAACATTTTTACAATCCACATCATACCAAGTATTTAAAATGAAATGACCATGGGCATTATGGGTTTTGGTAATATGAATGGAGTGAGGAAAGGCATTAAGGCATCAATCATAATTATTTTGGATAGGTTATTATCTCTCTCAACTATAGCTTATTTTGGATAGCTTATTATTTTGGATTTTAAGCATGCATATGATGAGAGCTACAATAATAATTCTCATGAGGTTTTTTTTCAGATTATTATTTTAGCTCTCATCATATGCATGCTTAAAATGAATAATAGTATGTTGGCAAGAGATCCCAATGGAATAAGTCACTGTGGGTCACTATATAATTTTTGGGACCCAAAATTGCAACAACATCACTAAGTGTAACACTAATTGACTATATATATATATATATTATTTCACTAAATATGCCCATTAATTATAGAATGGGTTGCCTCAAATGCCGAAAGATTTTTAGTGAACACGTTTAGGTTTGAGTGAAGGACCAAAATAATTATGAGTTTTTTTATAATTATTCCTCTAGGTTGTTGAGTTTGTGGATATGACCACTGCCTCATAAAAAAATTAATGATGATTATTTATCCAATATTTAACTTCAAATTATTAGTATAATTTATGACAAAAGAAATAAACATTAAAGATAATTTATATGTTTGTTATACTCATTTAGAGTTGTTGAGGGTTTGACTGAAAATTCACCTTGTCTATGGTCTACCAAAAAAATTGATAGTATTTAACTCCTTAGAAACACAAATATGACCACATGGCCATTAAATTATTCTCTGCTTAGGGCCTACTAGGGAAGATTAATATTCCCTTCAACACAATACCAATTTAATCAAGGTCCACTCACATCAAAAATCTATTACTTTCTACCAAAGGATGGAAAAAATTGATAGGACTCTAAATGTTTATCTCTTTTACTGTCGACTATGTACCCTGATGCCCATTGTGTACCTTGTTCAATTTATAAATGTATAATTTTTTGGTCAAATGCGTAGGATGATGGCTGGTAGGTTTATGATATCAATTTCTAAAATTGGTGGGTAGAATATACAAAATTTTATCTATTTCACTCCTTGACTTAACCCTCAAATGTAGCAACAAAACATGTGTGTGTAAGTTAGTTGACTTGGGATATCCCTTAAGGAATTATAACTACATATCCCACATGCTTGGATTTAGAGTCAATGTAGTTCTCTTCTGCACATGAGTATAATTTAACCCAAATGAGAATAAGGGATTCACTTCCTCTCCTAGAGTTAATCAAACATAGGTTTGCGCAACCAATTTGTAAAATTAGTGGGTACAATGTAAAAAAAATTGAGTATTTCACTTTTGAGCTAACCCTCAATTGTAGCAACAAAACAAGTGTGGGTAAGTTAGTTGACTTGGGGTATCCGTTGAAGAATTATAATTACATATGGACCACATGTTTGGAATCAAAGTCAATGTATATCTCTTATGCATGTCAGTTTAGTTTAACCCAAATGAGAATAAGTGATTCACTTCCTCTCCTAGTTAATCAAATCCAATTATACACTCCTTATTAAACCTTATTTTGGCACAGGGTGATGATAGCACGTCTTGGAAGAGATGTATATGCTTTGTAAGTTAAATGCATATGATTCTTTACAAGTGTAGCGATGGATAGAATGAATGTGCAACTCAAACAATAAGGACTCTTGATTGGTAATATGCAATTGACAAAGGCTTGACTTGAGAGGGTTTTCTAGGACATTATGGGCAAAGGCCAACAATGGAACAATGTGATAAGTCAAATCAAATGCCCATGAAATCACATTAAGGTGAGAAGAACCCACAAAAGCAAGAAAGATCAAATCGACAAATTGCTGGTTTTGTATGAGATAGAATCGACAAACCACCGATTTTGTACCAGTAAGTAAAAAACTTAGAATTAAAGCAAGATTACTTATAAAATCTATAAATAAAATCCAAACGCTGACATCGAAAAAATCTCACTTGAATATGAATATATGAAGATAAATTAAAATTAAAGAAAAATGTTAATGAGAGGTAAAAAATATCAAAAAATAAATAAATATACACAAATTGATTAAGTATACTCAAACATGATAAATATGTTTAAAAAAAAATCTTATATCAAAAAATTAGATGTTTGTACACACCTATTTCAAATCATATTTCTCTTTTGATTCATCGACATGCTTCTTCCAATCATACCTTTTTTTTCATTCATACATATTATATTGTGTTATACTTTTAATGACAACTACTAGTTTGTTTTCAATACATAGCTCAACTCCTGAAATTATTCAAGTGTAAACTTTCTTTATATTTGTAGATATGGTTTAGTGTTCCCAAAGCATCTGAATGTCAGCACCATACAATCTTGTCGTAGTCAATAATAGCATTCAAATCGTATATTAAGGAAATAGGTGTTAGCCCTAACTTGTATACAATAATAATAATAATGATGTTGATAATTCGTGTGTTCCGTGCCCACCCACTGAAAAAACATTGTCGATAATCACGGGCAATTTTGCAACGATCACATTCACGTTGATTTGGCAGTGAATTTGTTCCCCGCACTTTGGAAGTGTGGGACCCACAATTGCAGAAATATCACATCCAACATCCACCACCCACCCTCACAGTGATTAACAAATGACTTCCACTCAGTACAGGGAATTCAAAAATAGCTCAATGGCCTTCACAGTAATATAGCCTAAAGAATTATTATAAATATATATATTTTTTAAATAATGATTTTATTTTTTATTTTGAATTATATTAATATTTAAAGGAAAATGTTAAATATTTTATTAAAATAATTATGATAGACAAAGTTTATCATCAAATTTAGCTCTTAGATTTATGAATTACATGTTTTAAGAATTGTTGTATTGGTTTTATTTAATATATTCTCGAGTCTCATAAATCATTCTTGATTTTTTATAAATATTATATAAAATAAATTAAATTAAATTTAACTATGAAACTTTCTTACTAATTAAAATTTTGATAACAATTATTTAATAACATTTTTTTTGTATTAATATAATTATTAAGTGAAAAACATTTATTTATGTATTTAACTATTTGATTTTAAGAATATACCAAATTTTTTATATTTCATTTACCTATAAAATTTAACCCCTTATTAATTATAATAAAGTTCGTTTACTTTACTTTCTCCCAAAATATGAATTTCTATTTATATTAATTTTTAAATTTTAATTTAAATCTCAAAATAAATTGAAGGAGCATAAAATGAGTATTTAATTATTATAAAGTTTATGTTTTTAGTATTCTTCACCATAAATCAATGGTACAAGCCAACCCAAGCATATAATAATTATAAAATAATAAAAAAATTATATATAATTTTCAATTTCCCTTTAATAAATAATAATTTATGCATTTTTCCAATCTAATATTTTTATGAACATATTTTATCCATCTAAGAAAGATATTTTTATACTTATTAGGCAACATACTAGGTTAATTAGTGTTGCAAATATTTCTTTAAACTAATCACATATTGCAAAGTGCTAGGTTAAATGGATGCAATTGATAAAATATAAATTCTTTCTATTGATTTTGAAAAAGAATATATAGATATAAAGGAACTTGTTATCAATGATATTATTTTTAATGGTGTGGATTTTATATAAATATAAAAAAAATATTATTATTTTAAATCAATTTAATATATAATTTAATGATTTAAATAAAATATTAAATATTATTTTAAAGTGAAGAGTTAAAAACATGTTTAAAATATTGCATCTCAAAAATAACATGGTGAACTTTTGAATGATACTAATCTAACTTTTAAAAGTACAAATTTTAAAATAGGTATTCAAATCATTATTCTTATGATCACTATTTACATGTTTACACTTATGACTATGCAAACCTACCCCAAATATAGAGGCAACACAAGCTAATCTTCAATTTTGTATAATGATCTCTACTCAACATACTTTTGTGACATTTGGGATATATTACTCATGTGATTGTAATTATTGATAATCAATCTCTTATGCTAACTAATAAATTGCAAAAAAGAACTAGTAAAAAAAATGAACAAGTATCTACAAGAATTCCTCTTTTATAGATTTTATTTTTTAAGCTTTATCTATTATATTATATGGATTTAAATAAAAAACAAAAAACAAAAAACAAAATAAAATAATGGTTAGCTATCAAATCCACAAACTTGTTCCCAAGAAAAAATTCGTTTTAAAAAGAGTACATGATTAAATTTGACTTTAAATTTTTAAGAAGTATAAATACCAGTCAACACATAAGCCTCCTCTTCAACATAAAAAAACAACACCCACTACATGAACATAATATTTTTAAAATATAAAACAAATAAAAATTAAGTTAAAGATTTTTTTTTATTCTTCCAAAAAGTCAACACTATGGAAAAAATTCAAATAACAAAAAAAACTATAATAAAAAGTAAAAAAATCTATGAACCTAAACTTTTTAGAAAATGAACTATAACAAACATTCAACAAGGAAAAATTGTTTTACACTAAAAACTCAATTATTTCATTGAATTTGAAAACATACTATAATAACCATATACTTATGAAACTTACATAGTTCATATGGTAAAAAATCTTATGAGGAAAACACGTTTTATAAAAAAACAAACATGATTGAATTTAAGAATTAAAAAATTTTAACATAAAGAAATTATAATGTAGAAAAAGTAAAATCCAAAACTAATTTTGGAAAAGAAACATTATTAAATAATTAAAAAATATAATTTAAAATAATAAAACCTACAAACCCAAAAAAAATTAGCCAAAAAAATAACAATTCTCTATTTAAAATACAAATAAAGTTATAATACAATTTATTAGAAACTCTATGTATTTTTTTATCGTAATTTGTAGAAGCTATGAAACATTAAAACTACATCCTTTAATTATTATTTATTGAAAAAAAAAATGTAAATTAAATAGACTTTAAATCTATACTCTTTTCTATAACACAACATTCTTGTTACAAAATCATATATAGTAAAAGTCAACTTTAAAATTTCAACAATTATATACATCAAACAACCTAACAAATTCGATTTCAATGATAAAAAATAATGCAAACTATATTAACAAATAATTTTGAAACACTAAACAATACACACACAACACATGGTAAGACACACTACCAACAATGTCATACGTCAAACATGAAAGAAGTTGATAAAGGCCATTTAGGGAGCTTTAGATTTAAAACAAAAAAATTGATTTTATATAAATATTAATTTCAAAAAAAATTGTCATAAATTGTTATTTAAATTAATCGAATAATTAAAAACATAAATAATTTTTTTTCTTAAAAATATTTATATATATTTTGAAAAATTATATAACAAATATTTTTGATGTCATGTATGTTTCCAATACATTTCCAACTATTTTTTAATAAAAATATTCATAAACATTAACCATCTTTTATTTTAAATAAAATTAAAAACAAAAGCAAGTATCGAATTTGAAAAAAAATGTTACCTCTCCTTATTTTATTGAGTCACTTAGAAAAGTTCATTTAAATTAATTGAAAATCCACTTTAAACAAATAAATCTAACATTTAAAAAAGAGAGGAAAAAAATTCAAAAAATTAAAATTAATCTTTATATGCTAAGTATTTGTAATGTTGTATGTCAACACAAAACTTGATGAAATAATGTTCATGATCTAATTTCATGTTAATTTAATGGTGAAGAATTTGTAATGCTGAAAGGGAAATCACAAATTCAAATCTTATAGAAGTAAAAGAATGTACGTCTTATATTTGAAACATAGTTAAATTCCTCCTACATATTAAGAAATCATATATTTAAAATATAATTAAATACTTCCTATATATATATATATAAAGTTCAAGATACATAATAATTATTATTTTCTATATCATAATTTTAACACTTTAATATATTATAATTGAAAATAATGATTTATAAAAAAGAAAATGAATTTAATAAATAAATATGTAAGAGTCTATTTATTTAAAACATATTTGAATACCTCCTAGTATTAAAGTGCCAGATGCATAACAGTTCTTAATTATTTTTTTCTATATCAGGACCTTAAACGCATTGTAAATAAGAATAATGATATGTAAAAAGAGAAAATGGATTTAATAAATGAATTTAGTTAATAACTAGTGGTCAGACGGCCGCTGACAGGGGATTATCTTTGGAGGTTTACGCACTTCTATAAATTTTATGCAAATAATGTAACCCTGTTGTGCGGTCAGCAGACCCCTCAAAACGATTTACTCTGCAATAAACAATTTTTTATTTTTTTTAAAGCTAACCAAAAAAATTAATTTAAAACGATTTTGTTAGATGTTTTAGAGGAGACTTAACAGGAACTGACTCGAAGCTGGTCCGAAAATAGCATTTTATTTTATTTGCATTACCGAGCAATTAAAAATAAATAAATAAACAACACCCAAATTAAGTTTTATTGTGAAAAATAAATAGATTAACAACACCCAAATTGGGTTATACTGTGAGCTTTCAACCGTGTACTGCAACAAAGTTATGTATTGCCAAATCTAGCTGATAAACCCTACTTTTACAAAACAAAAAACCCTATATCTTTTTAACGTGAACCTAAGATACGATAGAAGCAATTAATGCCATTACAAGAGATCAACTACAAGCAAACACCATAATCAGCTGTCTGAATCACTGCTGTGATGTATTGGAATCTTTTCTGCAGACTCCATCCGAAAAACAAGAATGGATTTCACCCGCTTACTTATTTCGGTAACGGGATGCTTTTCGTTTTGGTGATCATCATCAGATCTCCGATCTTTTCATCAAATAGAACCTCTCCAGGTTTTTTATATCCAATTAATTATAGTGAAAACAAAATTAAACAATTCAATTTCATTTCATTTCAAATACTAATATTCACTAGACTCTACAGGCTAAGAATCTAGAACGGAAAGTTTTGTTTAAGAATATTGTACGGAAAGCATTGTTTAAGAATCTCTTTTGTTTAGGTGTGAACTCCAGTCTCCACGTTCCAAACGTTGTGTTTGGGATGGAATTTCAAACGTTCCCTAATTATAACCAAGGCATTGTCCTTTTCATGTTCTCTATATTGGGGCAACGAAATTAGAAAGAGGAGGAAACTAGTAACATGTGTGGGTACATAAAAAAATATTTTGTATTAATTTATTTTTGTTTTTTTTTTTTAAAAAACATAATTAAATAATTGAAAGAAAAAAGAGTTTTAAATATTGTGCGTTACTTTATGATAGTTATTTGTATAAGAAAATTGTTAGATTTGAGTATTCATTTTTTTAATTTTTTAGTTTTTTGTATTGATATCTTAAATTATTGTATATATATATAGATAATATTTTAAAATGAAATTGTGTCCTAAATGGATGTTACCTTATTTTTGATATAACATTTATTTTAGATAATGAGTTTCTAGATATTCAACTAAAAAAGGGGTTGTTTATTTGGAATAATAAAAGATGTGGAGAGCATAATATTATGGAGTGTTTACACAGATTTTTAGTCTCTAACAATTAGATGTCACAAAATTGGATTAGAGAAAGTTCCATTCTTCCATTTGCAGGTTTTGATCACTTTCTTCGACATTGGAATATCTATTGTTTCAAAAACATTTTTCAGGAAAAAAATCATGTTGAAGAAGATCTTGAGAATCATAATTGGATGATCTATCAAATAGGAATGGATCAAAATTATTATGGGAAGGAAACAAATTTGCTAGCTGAGTATGAGGAAATTTTACAAAGAGAAGAAATTTTTTGCAAACAAAAATCAATAACAACTTGGTTAAAAGGAGATAGTAATTCTATTTTTTTTCACAATTCTGTTAAGGTTAGGCAAATTGTTTCTCGTATTTCTAAAATTCATTCTATTGAAGGATATATTTTGGACACTCAACCAGAGATTCAGAATGAGGCAATCAATTTTTTCAATAATTTGCTAAATAATGATAAGGCTTCAGACCTTGCAGCTCTGAATCGAAACCTTAGTTTTATTCCTAAATTGGTTTCTCTTGATCAGAATGTGAAAATATTGGTTCCCTTCTCTTTGGAAGAAATTCGATCAGTGGCTTTTGCTATGGCAAAAGACAAGGCCCTCGGTCTTAATGGTTTTCTCATAGTTTTTTTCAAACAATTTGGGATCTTGTTGGGGAAGAGGTCTTACAAATGGTGGAAGAATCTAGAAGAAGGAGAAAGGTTTTACCTGATCTCAATATTACCTTTATTTCCCTTATTTCGAAAGGGGATATTCATGAAAATTTTAATCATTTCAGGCCTATTTCTCTTTGCAATATGGTTTACAAAATCATCTCTAAAGTAATGGCAGCTAGACTCAGACCTATCCTAGACTCTTTAGTTTTAGAAGAGCAGGTTAGTTTTGTTTTGAGAAAGAATATTCAGGTGGATATCCTCATTGCTCATGAAATTGTACATTCTTTATCCACTACTCACAGGAATGGTATACTGATCAAACTTGATATCAGAAAAGCACATGATAGAGTTGATTGGCGTATTTTGATCAAAATTTTAGAAAAAAATGGGTTTAATAAAACAATGGTGTGATCGGGTTTTCAATTTATCTCAAGCCCTAAATACTCCATCTTGGTCAATGGAAGCCCTTTTTTTTCTAAAAAAAATATTTAAGGGGCATTAGATAAGGAGATCCCTTTTCTCCTTTTTATTTTGATTTTGTTGGTTGAGGCCTTGGGACGAGCGATGAAACAAGCTAAGGAAGCCTCTTTGATCTAGGTATTTAGGGTATGGAAGGTATTGGAAATCTTACTCACCAACAATTCATTGATGATACTTTCCTTTTTGGTTAAGCCTATGTGGGTGAAGCTTAAGTTTTGAATTCTATTCTATTTAGTAATGATGCGACCTTCGGTCAAATGGTGAATATTAGAAAGTCTAAAATTTTATTTTATCAATTGCTCAGAAGAAGAACAAGAGGGTATCTCCTTGGTCCTCAAATTTAATATTGGAAAGTTGCTTTCCAAATATTTAGGTGTTCCATTTTTTTTGGATTGCCCAAAAATATTCACTGGGAAGGATTATTTAATTCATTTAAATCTCGATTGGATTCATGATGAAGTCGTTGGTTGACATTGGCAGGTCGTATCACTCTCATCAAATATTTTTTGAACTCTCTTCCCATATACTATATTTCTATGCTTCAGCCACCTTGTCATGTAGTTAAGTTACTAAATAAGATCATGAAGATTTTTTTGTGACAAGGAATGCAGAACTAGAAAATAATCCCATTAATTAAATGGAAAAAAGTTTGCAAAGTCAAGAAGATAAGAAACGTTGGAATGAAAACTCTAAATCTTCAAGATAAAACTCTCAAAACCAAACTTATTTGAAGAATGCTTTCCAAACTCAACTCTCTTTAATCCAAGCTATTGAAAAGTAAATATCTTAATTTAAATAACCCATGGAATTTGGTTTATATTATTAACCACCCAAAGATTAACACTCTTAAAAAAAATTTGGGTTGAAATGCATGTCTTTGATTGATTTTTTTTTTTTTTGAAATGCATATCTTTGATTTCAGAGCATTAAATTTAATCTATAATACCAAATACCTTATTTATATGCAAATATATATCATTTTACGCTCTTAATTACTATGAAAGATAAATTAAACTATAAATTTTATTTCTATATTAATATCCACTACACGCCATCAATGGTTCATGGACTATTGGGGAGTGAGGAAGATAATACAAAAATATAGAAATTAAAAAAGCATTGTGGGAAAAAGAAGTTTTGTCCACTCGAGTCTCTACGTTGCAAAAGATAGGTTTTGTGATGGAATTATGTTCATGCCCAAATATCCATTAATTTCTGAGCCACATAAATAGTATGTTTATAATTAAATAAATACTCATTATTTAGTCAGTGTCAACTAGCTTTCACGTCGCTACTTTAAACCTTGGGAGTGTAGTAAGTAATGTTTGAGAATCCAACCCATAACGTACATACTAATAATGACGGTGAGAATTCTGCCCCCATAAAGACATTGTCGATAATCACGGGCAATTTTGCAACGATCAAATTTCGCGCTGATTTGGCAGTGATTGTGTTCCCCGCACTTTGGAAGTGTGGGACCCACAATTGCAGAAATATCACATCCACCGCCCACCCTCTCAGTGATTAACAAATGACTTCCACTCAGTGCAGGGAATTCAAAAATAGCTCAATGGCCTTCACAGTAATATAGCCTAAAGAATTATTATAAATATAATGATTTTATTTTTAATCTTCAATTATATTAATATTTGAAGAGAAATATTGAATAGTTTTTTTTTAAAAAATATATGTAAAATTTATCATCAAATTTAGGTTTTAGATATATGAATTATATGTTTTAAAAATTGTTGTACTGAAATCAGTTTGGAATATATTCTTCAATCTTATAAATCATTTTTGATCTTTGGTAAATATTAATATTTAAAATAAATTAAATTAAATTAAATTTAACAATAAATCCTTTTTATTAATTAAAATTTTGATGACAATTATTTATTGACAATTATTTATATTAATATAATTTTTAATTGAAAAAAAAATTATTTATATATTTATTTTTAACAATCTATCAAAATTTCTATTTTTCATCTATCCATATAATTTAACCCTTTTTTAATTATAAAAAAGCTTTCTTACTTTACTTTCTCCCAACGTATAGAATTGTATTTAATTTCTATTTTTAAACTTTAATTTAGATCTCTTAATAGATTGAAGGAGCATAAAACACGTATTTAACTATTAAATGCTTTATAGTATATGAGAACATTTTATGTTTTTAGTATTATTCACCATTAAGTCAATAGAACAAGCCAACTCAAACGTATAAGCCAATTCAGAGTTATAAAGTAATACAAAATTTAGATTTAATCTCAGATATTCTTTTAATAAATAATAATTTATGCATTTTTCCAATCTAATAATTTCATGAACATATTTTATTCATCTAAAAAATATAGATCTTTTATACTTATTATGCAACATTCTAGGTTAATTAGTGTTATAATTGATTATAATAAGATTTCTTTAAATTAATTGCATATTACAAAGTGCTAAGTTAAATAGATGTAATTGATAAAATATAAATTCTTTTTATGGGTTTTGATAAAGAATATATAGATGCAAAGGAATTTGTTATCAATTGTATTATTCTTAATGGCGTAGATCTTATATAAGTACCCAAAAAAATAAAATAAAAATTAGTATACAATTTAATGATTTAAATAAAATCTTGAATATTATTTTGAAGGTTAAAAATACAAAAAATACTAAGAAATTGCATTTCAAAAACATCATGATGAACTCTTGAATGATATTGATCTAACTTTTAGAAGTACAAATTTTAAAATAAGTATTTAGAACATTATTCTTATGACCACTATTTGCATGTCTACACTTGTGACTATGTAAACTTATTCCAGGTATGGAGGCAATACAAGTGATTCTTTTGGGATGTGCTACTTGTGTGATTCCAACTATTGATAATCAATAACCTATGATAACTAATAAATTGCAAAAAAATTGGTAAAAAAAATGAAGAACAAGCATCTAAAAAAGCCTTGGCTAGCTTTCAAATCCATATGCATGTTCCGAGGAAAACATTCATTTAAAAAAGAGTATATAATTAAAGTTGACTTTAAAACTTTGAGAACTATAAATACCAATCAACACATGAGCCTCTGCTTAACATAAAAAAACAACGGCCACTATATGAACACAATATTTTTTAAACATAAAACAAATAAATATTAGGTTAAAGAATTTTTTTCTTCTTTCAAAAAACTTAAAATTCGAACAACAAAAAAAACTATAATCAAAAATAAAAACCCCTACAAACCTAAACCCTTTGGAAAATGAATCAGAACAAACATTTAACAAGAAAAAACTGGTAAAACATTTTTTTTGGAAAAACACATTTTATTAAAAAAAACATAATTAAATTTATGAATTAAAGAATTTTAACATAAAATAAATATAACATAAAAAAAGTAAAATCGAAAACCAACAATATAAAATAATTTAAAAAAATAAATTAAAACAAGAAAACCCACAATCCCCAAAATCTTGAAAAAAAAAATAACAATGCTCTGCCTAAAATACAAATAGAGTTCTAATACAATTTATTTTGAAACCCTATGCATTTTCTTATCATAGTTTGCATAAGCTACGAAACATTAAAACCACATCCTTTAACTATTTTTGTTTTTAAAATAAAAAATTAAACTAAATACATTATAAATCCACACACTTCGCTTCAACACAACATTCTTGTTATAAAATCATATATGGTAAAAGTCTTCAAAATTTCAACATTTGTATCCATCAAAAAACTCAACAACTTTGATTTTGATGACAAAAAATAATGCAAACTATATTAACAAATAATTTTCGAACATTAAAAAGTACACACAACACATGGTAAGACACACTACCAACAATGTCACAACATGACAAGTCGTCAAACATGAATGAAGTTGACAAAGACCATTAAGGTAGCATTAACATTTTTGTTGGTTTAAAATTTAAAACAAAATATTTGTCATTTAAATGAATTAATAAATTATTCTAAATAAATCAAAACAATTAAAACATAAATATTTTTTTTCTAATATATAACAAACAATATAAACATTTGTGGGACTCGGGAACTGGGAGGCCGCTTACAAAAGATCATCTTTGTAAATAATATAAACATGTTGTGCTGTCAGCAGACCACTCCAAAACGATTTACTCTGCAATAAACAAAAATATTTTTGTAGCTGACCAAAAAAATTAATGTAGAACTGTAGGGTTTTTTTTTCATTATCATTATTTTTTTAAAGATTTTGTTAGACGTTTTGGAGGCAGCTTAAGAGGGAGTTGGGCTGCGACTCGAAGCTGGTCTGGCTGTCGGAAAATAGCACTTTATTTTATTTTATTTTATTGCATTACTGATCAATTAAAAATAAATAAATAGACAACACTCACATTGGGTTTTACTGTGAAAATAAATAAATAAACGGCACCCAAATTGAGTTTTGCTGTAAGCTTTCAACCTGGTACTGCAACAAAGTTATCTAATAACGAAGAATATGAGGATTCCTGTTTTTTTTTGGGGTTCTTCTTCTTCATCATTATCATAATAATAATAATTTTTTATTTTAATAATTATTATTAAAAAGAAAAATAGTGACAAACGATTATCTTTAAAGATTTAATTAAAAATTAAAATAGATTTGTAAAGGTGTGTGTTTTAATAGATTTTTCAAAACCCTTTTTCAGATACTTCTAGTACAACCTGGCTATTCACAACGTGGCAGAATATCCAAAGAAAGTTAATGGGAATGCAGCTCTTTTCTCATGAAGAAATGGCTGACAAAGATTACCTGCCCTAACTCTGATGCAACATTCAGAAACATGCTACTTGTAACCATTCCTCATGACAGACAATGATATTTTGACTGGATCCACCGTAGCAAGGGAGAGAGAGTCCCTCTTCACTTGCTCAAGGTTTGGAACCTTCTTTGGTTGAACCTTTCACTCATAAAGGCTTTTTATAGGGGATTTTGGTCGCCGAAGCTTAGCAGGGTTTCCATGAAATAACCAATGAGCCACTTACTCGTTTCAACGTGAAGGGGAACGTCGTTAGCCAGAGTTTGGGACTTTGTTTTGCTTCAATAGGTTGTCACCAATTTGTACAAAAAGGGACTTCAAAGCTTCATCGACATGATTTTCTCTTTCAGGGGAAGCATGCCCTTTGTAGGTAGGTGGTCAGAAGATATTGAGGCCTGCTTTTAGGAAAATGAAGAAGAGTTTTTCGGATCCAGAGACGTGTTGTCTTTTGTTCAGCAAATTTATTTGGTTTTTAAATTAAATTGTGGTAAGAAAAGCAACAGAAGAGGTAAAAAGGCAAAGACGTAACATTTGCAACTAGATGCTCTGAGCTCCATTGATGGTGGCACACAGTGGACAATGGAAACTCTTCTTTTTCAAATAATAAAGAGAACTCTTGCACCTCAAGAATAAAAGTTTTTTAGCTGAGAAGTTTCTCCTTTCAATAGGTGAGCTATCATTGTGTTTTTTGTCATACGATTTGTTCTGCGTTGTGTTTGGCTTCTCATATGCTGGTAGGTTCTGTGCTTCGATTTTTGCTTATTGGTTTGGTCTTTTGTTATAAATTTTCAATTATGTTTTGTTTCAGATTCGGGCTCGACCCCACTCTTAACTTCTTAGTTTCTTATTTTCTGAGGATTGGGTCCACTTTTGTGCCCCAAATCCATTTTCTCTCCCGCCCAAAAAGATCATCTTTAAAAATAATAATGAAGGGGGATGGGACAGCCGCTTAAAAAGGATTTTATTATTTATCTTGTTTTTAAGAATCTCCGTATTGCTGTATAAGGATGGCGCTGGGAATCGCGAGGCCGCTTACAAAAGATTATCTTTGGAGATAAATGTCCCCATTTGTTCTTTCACCAGTACCACTCACAGCATATGAAAATCGATTCACTCTCGAATAAGCAAAAATGAGTATAACTAATCAAAACAAACAATCTAAAGCTGTAGGTTTTAATCAATTTTTAAGCCGAACGTTGAAAAACAGCATTTTCTTTTGTTTGCGTTACCGAATAATAACCCCCGCTGCCCCCACTCCCAAAAAAAAACAAAACCACCCAAATAGGGTATTACTGTGAGCACTCAACCTTGTACTGCGATAAAGTTATCTATTGCCAAATCTAGCAGAGATATCCAACTGGTACAAAACAAAATAACAGTGATAGTAAATCTAAGACACAATAGAAACAATTAAAGTCATTACAAAAGATCAAATACAAGCAAACAGCATAATCAGCTATCTTGATCACGGCTGTGATCTATTGGAAATTTTTCTGCAAACTCCCGCAGAGCAACAAGAATGGATTTCACGCGGTTGTTTATTTGGGTAGCCGGATGCTTTTCGTTTTGGTGATCATCAATCAGATCTCCAGTCTTTTCATCAAATATAACTTCTCCAGACTTAGAGTTATGAAGAGTAAATAATTCCTTGGTAATGAAGTTCAATTTAAGCTTAACCCCAATTTGTCTCAGATGATAGGTGCCCCTACAACCCCGAGCATCTTGTCCGCCCACAGCCATTATAGCAGCCGCTTTGCCTTCCCATGCATTGTCTGGACTGATACACGCCCAATCCAGAGCGTCCTTCAATACACCTGCATAGATGCACAAATTATGCAAGATATATATGAAAAGTTGAAAAGCAGTTTTAACAAATGTATTATACCAGTGATAGAATAGTTGTATTCTGGGCAGGAAAATATTATGCAGTCTGCCGCCTTGACTTTCTTGATGAAGGACTCTACAGCTGCAGGATATGTGAAATAGTTCTGCCCATTCCCAGTCTTTTCATTCTTAACAGCAAGGGCAGGGTCCAATCTGGGGAGGCTCCTAATCTCATCCACGGTCAGTATCTCGATCTCCATTCTTAAACTGGAGTCATTTTGTGCATGTTTCTGAGCTGCAAGTTGTTAACAGTATCAATCACCAAGCATAGAGAAAAGCCATAACAAAATATATCAGATAGAAAGGAGAAGGATGTATTTAGGACTAACCAGCTCTGAGCAGCCCACGGGAACACGATGCATTTCTCAAGGACCCACTTATGGCAAGCACCTTGAACATTCTTCTCTCCGGACACCCTCCATCATCTTTGCCATTTATTTCATCTACGATTTTACTCTTATTTTTTCCTAATCTCCTCCAAAAAAACAGCTTTCCAAAACAAAGGCGGCTATTGTAATCCATCTGGCAAGTTGCCCTTCTCACAAATTTAGCCGGCTATGCCTTAAGAAAGCCCCGCAGAGAGCTGTATTTATACGAAAATATATGGTGATCAAGCCACTTAATTAGTGCTGAAGCTAAATTAAACCCCTGTAATAAGAGAGCTTTTAAGCTGTCAATTCCAGTCTCCACGTTACAAATTGGTATGGAATTTGTAAATTTTCACGTTGGAATTTGGCGCGACTTTCGTAGCGGGTTACCGTGTTTTTTGGGGAGCCATAATGGCAGGAGCATCAGTGATTCCAGGTGGGACCACTAAAGTGCTGCGCACATGGGAAAGGTAAAGTATTATAGTATCAATTATTGCACTAAAGAGGCCCATTCATTATACGATGTACCCGCCTCGAACACCTCAAAAGTTGCAGCGAGCATGTGGAGTTTTGAGCGAAGGACCAAATCCCTTGCGATATATTTTATTTATTTATTTATTTGTCCATCACCTTTCATTTAAAAATCCTCCACCATTATATATTTAACATTCTCTTTATTTTAAATGTTAACTATAATTCATAGTAGAAAAAAGAAATATCAGAGATAATCGATATATTTATTTAAATATTAAAGATAGTTTATAGATTTATTATATTTATTTAGAATTTTGAAAATTTATTTAAAATTTTATTTTATATTTAATTAATCGAAAAATTGATTGTATTTTACTTTTTAGAAATATAAATATGGTTATATGGTCATATGATCATCAAATTAATCTTTGTCTAAGATTTAATAGGGAAGATATACCAATTTAATCAACTTCCAATCAAATTAAAGTTTTATTATTTTCTCTCAAATGATGGAAATGCATTTAATTTTATTTTTAATTTTTAATTTACATATTTACAACATATAAATTGAGAATAGACAAGGACTACGTTACAGTTAATATTTAATATAATTATTAAAAATTATTTTATGAACTGTATGAACTAACATTATATTTATTATTAATGTAAATTGTTTTAAGAATAAAATGTGTAAACTAATAAAATAGTCAGCGTTGTTTTAAATATGATAAACACAGTGTGTTGAAGAGTCATACAAATGCCAAAAGTAAGAGAAGAATAATAAAATATAGAAGAAGCAAAAAAAAAAAAAAAACTATAGATTAATTTAGATATGAATTCAAACTTAAAAACCATACAAGAATTGTAAAGTCAATATTTGAATTATTTTTTTATGAAAAATTGTCTCGTAAGGAGTTGAATGTGTAGTTCAATGATATAATATCTTAATGCTTATAAGTTGTGATTACTTTGTTCAAGCAAAATTGTGTTAGATGGTAGAGCATTCCTTTGAAAATTATCTATGAAAAAGGTGGTAATATAGGTAAAACATCTAAAATGAACTTGCAAGATAAAATAAATAATAAGAATTAGTTAGATGTATGCATTTTGACGTATGTTTTTGAAATTAATTTTATTTTAAAGAAAATTTAAAAGTAGATGAATAATGTATTGATGTACCTTAGTTGTTGTTTTTTATATCGACATGTACAATAACTTTGTGGTAGTTAAGCGTAAATTATCCTTGAATAGAAATATTCATTGTAGCTAGATGATGACAACTTCGCCCATCATCTAATCATCATTTGAGATTTTTGTTAATAAAGTTAGTACTAACTTCACTGGGGGGCCTATAAGAATACATTATAGACTAATAATTTTTATAATTTTAAATTATAAATTAGGCAATGACAACAGGCATAGGATATCCTTTTCTAAAAATAAGAACAATAATTTCCCCACCCCTAAACAGGTTGTGTTGGTGTAGGATATTAATTACTCCATTTAATTATCAAATGGATAATCCTTACACATGTAGCTTCAGCGTACTTAGGTATGATAAGAGCTTAAGTGGGTGCAAGGGCGAGTTCCACCTAAGGTTCAACTGAGTGCCACTGCGATTTCTCTTATAATGAGTTCCACAGTGAGTTACACTTAGTCTAACTGTGAGTTCTCTAAGTTAACTCCCCCCAATTTTTATTTATATTTCTCTTCACCAAGCTATTGTAATAGAGCAGAGCAAAAATTGGTAAATAACGTAGTCTAATACATCAAGGAATTATTTCACATCTTCTTGCATATTTTTGAATACAAGCAGGGTCATTATAACAAAATACTTATGTGCTCACTCTACCAGAAGATCACCTACTGACCTATTCTAACATAGTATCAGAGCATAAGGTTATGTTAATGAACATCAAGTTTATCTGTTCGATTTTTATTTTGTATTCTTTTAAATAAATTAAGAAGAATTTGCATATTGTTAGTATTAGCTTCTGCATGTATTGATTTCAGTAAAGTTCTCCTCTTAGCTCTGAACCATGTCAGAATAGGCCAGTAGTTGATCTTCTCGTAGAGTGAGTACACAAAGAATTTTGCAAATTAATGACTCTGCTTGTATTCAAAAATAAACAAGATGTGCCATAATTTTTTGATGTATTAGATTGTGTTGCTTACCAATATCTGTTTTACTTATTTACAATAGTTTGGTGGAGAGGAATATAAATAAAGAGAAGGGGGAGTTAACTCATATGAGAAGTCTCTGTGGGACTGAGTGTAAATCATTGTAGAACTCATAGGAGAACTCACAGTGGTACTCAGGTGAACTCTAGGTAGAACTCTAAGTGGAACTCACCCTCTCACCCACTTAACCTCTTATCACACCCAAGTAATTTGAAGATGCATGTGTAAGTATTATCTAGTTAATAATTAAATGGAACAATTAATATTCTAAACCAAATTTAAAGCTATCAATTTCCAAGATACATTTGTTGTAAATGAGTTAGAAGGGCTTGGAATATATATTTTCAATTGACAATATTCTTTTTACATTTAAAAAAATAATTACAAAATATTAAAATATAATATAAGATTAAGGTAGACCATAATATTTTATAAAGATTTGAAGAAAAAACAATTTTTTTTTAAAATTTTTTTATAAACACTATTAAACCTAAATATAGAGCTAATTTCATTGGATATTTAATATACATATTTTAACTCCCCCTGTGCACATGAATTTTCAACTCACGTACAATTCAATAACTTATCTATGTTACATGGTACTAATTAATTCACGAGCTGTAAAAAACGGTCAAAACACAATCAGAAAGATGAAAGTTGGGGTTGGGTCTAGACAACAATATCCATTGCTACGAGGCGAATAGAGTACACTGCCCACATCCTTGAACATGCTCTGAGATGTTTTTTTCCCTACATATATGCAACACTTGAGTGTGACCAAAGGAAACTCTTATAGTTTTATCAATTATTGCACCAAAGAGGCCCGTTAATTATAGGATGGACCCGCCTCAAATGCCTCAAAACTTACAGTGAACATGTGCAGTTTTGAGTGAAGGACCAAATCAAATGGAAGTTTTTATTTTATTTTATTTTATTCCCCATGGTGGTTGAGTTGGTGGATATGGCCACTGCCTCTCATAAAAAATTGATGATCATTATTTATCCAAAATTGCCCTTCAAATGTTAGTTCAAATATTAGTATAGTTTACGGTAGAAGAAATAATTTTTTTTTAAGAGATAATCTATATATTTATTTTATTCATTTAAATATATTTTAAATATTTATTATATTTTTTTAGAGTTTTGAGTGTTTGTCTAAAATTTCATTTCATATTTGATTTATTAAAAAAAAAAATGATTATATTATATTGTTTAGGAACACAAATATGGTTATATGGTTATTAGATTAGTCTTTGCCTAGGACCTAATACGGAAGATTCAAATGCTTTTCAATGTAATACCAATTTAATTATAGTCCAATCACATCAAAGCTTTATTATTTTCTCCCAAATGATAGGGATGTATTTAATTTTATTTTAAACATTTAATTTACATATTTTTGGCTTATAAATAGAGAATAGACAAGGGCCACATATCAGCTAGTCCCTACTATAATTATTGAAAAGTATTTTATGCACTGTATGAGTTAGCATCATATCTATTGTTAATGCAAATTATTTTAAGAACAAAATATGTGTAAAATAATAAAATAATCACCATCATTTTAATTATGTTAAAAATGCAATTAGCTGAAGAGTTATACAAATGTGGAAAATAAAAAAATAATAATAAGATAGATAATAAGCCAAAAATAAAATTTTATATATTAATTTAGATGTAAATTCAAATTAAAAAAATATATAGGTAATGTAAAGTCAAGCTTTAAATTAATTTTTAATGAATAATTGTCTCGTAAGGAGTTGAATGTGTAGTTACCGTAATTCTTATAAGTTGTGATTATTTTGTGGAAGCAAGATTGTGTTAGATGGTAGAGCATTCCATTGATAAGTGGTGGTAATGTGGTTAAGACATCTAAAAGGAACTTCCATAATAAAACAAACAATAGAAATTAATTAGATGTGTGTATTTTGAAGTATGTTTTTTAAATTAAATAAATTAAAAAAAAAAAATGAATAATATATTGATGTATGGTAGTTGTTAATTTTTATGTTAACTTGTACAATGACTTTGTGTTGGTTAAGTGTAAAATATCTTTAAATAGAAAATATTCATTGTAGGTAGATGACGACAACTTTGTTCATCTTGTAGTCATGGTGTGAGATCTATGTGAATGCAGGTAGTATTATCTTCATTAGTGAGCCTAAAAGAATGCATAACAGAATGGTATTTTTTATAAATTTTAAATTTCAAATCAGATAATAGCAATAAGTATAAGAACTTCTTTTTTTATGATAACAATTTTTTTTTTCTTTAAATAAGTTAAAAGGCTTTCAATTACTAACTAAATTAGTTGAAAATGAGTTTAAAAATCTTAAAAATATATTTTTACAATTAACAATGTTCCTTTTATATATTAAAAAAAATTACAAAAAATTAGAATATAATATAAAATTAAAGTAGACCATAACATTTCATATACATATGAAACAAAATTAATTTTATATATTTATAAATTTTATTGAATCTAAATATAAGGCTAGTTTCATTGGATATTTAATATACATATCGGACATGAAAACTAACGATTATTCGAGTTTTAGTAAAAATAATCTTGTTGACCTGAATTGGCACTTTGTTTTCTAGCCAAAAAAAAAAAAAAAAAGAGTTATACTTTAGGTCAGCGGGAAGAACTAAATAGCATTATTATTTAGATAGTATATGACTAATGATAATTTCAGCAAGCTTTTAATATTTAGAGATTTAAAAATTAATAAAATTAAATATTTTTCGAGTACATGAAGTCAATGTCTATGCATGAAACTAAATTATTAAAAGAATTTTTATTTTGAAAAATAAGTGTGTGGTGTCAAGTCCATGCAAAAAGTAATTTCACATAAAACGAATTGTGTGACAGTGTAAAAGTTCTATGTATATTTGTGACCAGATAAGAGAGAACAATAGTTTTATTGTAGCAGGCACAAAAAAAGGACATAACTTGTCATTTTCAGAGACTCTAAAGTAACCAAGGGTGTCTTTAGCCTTGAAACATAAATCAATGAATTAACAAGAAGACGGTTTCCAACTTCGCCAAAAGAGGATCCAAGTGCTTGTGAAAAATAGTCTTCAACAGTAGTTACACTTTAAAAGAAATAAAGCATTTAGAAAAATGATACAATACTTTCTCTGAAGATTAACCACATAAAATAACCATTTAGAAAAAGGACACAATAATCTCTTCTAAGACTAACCATACAAAATAACTGGTTATGGTCCTCAAGAAATCACCAATAAATATCAGAAATTTTCAAAATTTATTTTTATGGAAATTAAATTTTGGGATATATATCTTATTATTAAGATGCTTGCAATTCAATGAATATCTTATTTAAAAAATGAAAATGAAAATAACGAACCTGTACCGTCAATCACAGAAAACAGAATGGGCAAAAACTGGATGCCATCATCTAAGAATATTTTAATCTTAAGCCAACCCCTAGACATGACCTATTATGACTCACGAGGAGTCCCAATAAGGAGGGCACCTTTCTTGGCACAGGTCACTCATTATTCTGATTGGTGTCCTGACAGATGTTAGCCCTAGTTGTCGGATTAGATCTATCGAGATAGAAATCTTCTTGTATGAAACTCTCTTAATTATTTTTTTTGAAACCGTGGTTTCCTTTGGGAAATGCAAGTAATTAAAATAATTTCCTGCGCCGTGTGGAAACAGAAGCTTCAGGGGAAGTGGCACGATGGGCTAGCACAGTATTCACAGCTGTTAAAAATGCCCTTGCAGCCAAACACCAAGCAACGCGCTTCCTAATGCTTCAACTAATCATTTAGTGCTAAAAATTGGTAGTTTAGACACACTAAAATGGTGGGTTTCACCATTTAAAACAGGGACTCCTTGTTCTTAACGCAACCAACATTGAAGCCCCCCTGAACAGTCAAATTTCGGCATGCTTGCAGCGTGCTTCCAACCTGTGACAGAATCCATGTTTTGAATGTGACTGAGCATTGGTTTGTGCTTCATTCATGCTATTATCCTATGCACGTCTTGAAGTCTTTTCTTATGTCTCTCTGAGCTTCTTTACAACTTATTTTTATTTTACACGAAGTGCTAAATATATCATATGTTGTTAAATTACCCTGCAATTCATGTTGAGTTCCCTTCTTCATTATCAATATTCATTCAGATTACAGAAAATATACAATTTAGAATAGTGATTTAAAAATACATTTTTCAATGATGGAGTCTTGGGACTGCTTATTAGTACCTGCCTTCCGCTAGGTACTATATCTTTCGCTGTAACGAATTAATTGGCATTGGAGAATGTGTCCCATGAATATAATTGATTTCCTTATGAAAATTGAAACGGTTTTATAATGTTCTGATGAAATTTTTCATTATTTTATTGTTTTCGCAGTTAATGGTAAACAGTAATTAGATAAGTTTTTCACTATCCAATCAAAAAAAATTAATTTGTTTATAAATTTGAATTGTACAATATTATGGTCATACACATGTGAATTGTATAAAGACCATCACGTCATAATTTTTATCGTGACTGTGTCTCCGCGCCAAGGCAAGTGGAAAATTGTACTGACAGTGGCCACCGCTATGCAAAAGTGAAGACATGTGGATGTTGTTGCCATTTCCATAGGCGACAATGATGGAGAACAAAATAGCGTAAGAATTCTGACCCTAAAATATTCATAAATCATTTTTTTTGGTATGTAGCAAGTATATAGTTTCCTAATGCTAGTCTTCTTAGAGTATCATGAAATTGGTGGAGCCGAGCAACAAGAGCTATGCATAGAGACATGGATGTAATTTTATTTATACTATTTGAATTTATGAGGCTATTTGAGATATTTAATTAGTATAAAAATTTGACTAACAAAATTGTCTGCTTGAAATTGGATGTTCACATACTGATGACGTTGTTATTGGATAATTATCAGGCCCTGTTTCCTGCACCAGCGACATAATTGCTACTAAAATTTTTTGTTACTATTGTCAAGTTTTCCTTTTACACATTCTACAAATGTATTTTACAACGTGGATTCCAACTGCTATGCTAGACTATTTCTTATTATTATCATTTTTTTAATAATTAGATGGAACAACTGATAATGATATTAGGAAACATTAGTAAATATCCTCTAAAAATTGGCCTTCGATTCTGCACAAATTTAAAAATCCCTAAATACCATTAAAATGCTCTAAAAAAATCAAACTTATTCAAATCTATGAACTTACAACCCAACACAAGCCCCCTTGCATGGTTGAAGGGAGCGTGAAAGCTCTCCATTAGAAATTCCACAAAAAAAACTTAAATAAATCAAAGAAATAGTAGCTTCAAGAATTTTTATGATATATATTTTTTCAAATGCCAAAGTACCCTAGCAATCCTATAGGGAGGGAAGGAAAATATTTGAAAAAATACCTCAAATAATGCAAACCCCCTAGGTTAGTGTCATCTCACTGGAAATATTTGCCCTGATAACTAGAATAAAGAAGCCTAAAGCTCAATGGCTTAATAGAAGAAAGATGCAAGATATTGAAGCAGAACAAGTCATGAATTAGGCCAAAATTCATAATTTAGGATATATATATATATATATATATATATATATATATATATATATATATATATATATATATATATATATATGACCTGCTTTATACAGTTAAAAACCCCACATTATCTCCTAAAGCAGGGTTTGAGATTCTTCATAGCAATTGCAATGTACCCGAACACAAAATTATTTCTCTATCAGAGGTGATGTTAGGTTATGGAGCTAAAAGCTTCACTGATGCAAACGGAGGAGGTTGCTGAGTTGCAGAGCAACCGATGTCGGTCAGGCCAACCAACGTCGATCATATTCAGTGTGCAGAGCAACCGACATCGGTTAGGGGTCAGCCAACATCGGTCAGACAGGAACCGACGACGGCAACCTGTGTGTGCGTGCGTTTGCATGCGCTTCCATAACTGGTCTAATTTTAGACGGACAGTCAGTTTGCATGTAAAAGACTAATTTTAGTCTTGATTCTGCATTTTTAATTATTATAATTAGGAAGTCTAATTATTGTTTGTATGGGATCCATTTAAGAGACCCATGGGGCTGTATTGTAATCAAGGACAAAGAAGAGTTTCTTCCAATTGTAAGATCAATTGATCTGCAGGTTGTGCAAGATCAGGGGAGATCTACATGGTAAGTAAGATCAGTTGATTTGCAGGTGTGCAAGATCAGGGAGATCTACTTGGAGTACTTTGAGTACTTGGTGGACTGGCAGTATTGTTACTGACTGGTGGAGGGAACAACTCAGTGTTGAGTTGTGGTTGTAATTGATTGCGTGAGAGAGAGAACTCTTGAGGGAGAATTACTGGTACGCCCAAGAGGTGTGGGAAGAGTGTGATTTCTTCATTGTATTTCCTTCTGGAAGAGTGTTAATAGAAGATTGTATTGTCTCTCATATTCTGTGTTGTTTCTGAATTCTAGTTACATTTTACTTCTGGTTTAATTTTGTGTTTAGTTGCTTATACAAGGTAATCAATTATGCTCTTAATCCTAACAAGTGGTATCAGATCTGTTTGCTCCAGATCCTCACAAGTGGTATTAGAGCCTAGTTGAAGGTTTATCAGAGCCTGGTTCGGAGCAGGTTAGTGTTTGTTGATTACAGGTCACTCTCAGAGATTTCTGATTGAGTGAGAGTAAAGCAATGGCAGAAGAAAGTACACTAAGAATGGAGAAATTCAATGGCAAGAATTATCAATTATTGTATTGTGGAAAGAAAGAGCAGGTAAAGAAAGATTGTTGGTTGGTAGAAGATCAACATGAAGGAAATAAAGAAGCAAATGATGCAGGTATTGTTGCACGGGATGCTCTTATATGTTCCTTGGATAAAGTAGAATCTTGGGTTTTAGATTCTGTTGCCTCTTTCCATGCAACCCCAAATAGAGTATTTTTCCATGATTATGTCCATGGAGACTTTGGAAAGATTTATTTAGGGGTTTGTGAGCCTCGTCAAATTGTTGGCAAAGGGGAAGTGCAGCTGAAATTGCAGACGGGCAACACATGGGTGTTGAAGGATGTCATGCATGTCCCAGTCCTGAAGAAGAGTCTAATTTCTGTAGGAAAGTTGGGTGATGAGGGTTGCACAGTTACTCTCACAGCAGAATCTTGGAAAGTTTCCAAGGGTGCACTTGAATTAGTGTGTGGTAAGAAAGTATGTACTCTTTATCTATCTACTTGTATTACTGATTCTCCTTCTATTTTATCTACTTCAGATGTAGATGTGAAGATGTGGCTGTGTAGGCTTGGTAACATGAGTGAGAAGGGGATGCATGTTCTTGAGTCAAAAGGTAAGAGTTCAGATTTGAAAAGCATAGATCGAGATTTTTGTAAGCAATAGAAGAAAGTGAGGTTTCTTGTTACTGATGCTACAAGAAAGGATCGAGTTTATTGCATAAAGAGGAAATCTGATGTTTTTGACAAAGTTAAGAACTAGAAAGCCTTGGTTTTCAAGGAGAAGATGATGGACAGAAATCAGCTCAAGGGGTTGAATAATTTTGAGCAGGGCAGTTTAGACAAGGTTATGATCCAAAGTGAGCTCGCGGGTAAAAGTCATCACTCACAGGAAAACATAGTTACCGACGTCAGTCAGGTGAGAACTGACGTCGATCAGGCAGGTATCGACGTCGGTCATGTGCAGATCAGAGTTGGTGGTGTCGAGCAGGTGGACACCGATGTCGATCAGGGAACCGACATCGGCGATCAGGTGGAATCGACATTGGTCGGGTGCAGACCAGGGTCGGCCAGAGGTGACCAAGATTGGTCACTGTCAAAACAGATTTTGGGCAGAGAACAAGCTGTCAAGGAGTCTCAAATGCCCATGTGGAGGACTGAAAGGGTAAGCAAGCCTCAAATTTATTATTCCCCTTCTTTATACTACTTGTTGCTCACTGATGGTCAAGAACCAGGAAGTTTTGAAGAGACAAAGCAGGTAGAATCTAGGAAACAGTGGGAGCATGGCATGAATTCTTTGGAAAAGAACCAAATGGGAGATTTGGTAGAGTTGTCAGTCGAGATGAAAGCACTAAAAGATGAATGGATTCCCAGGTTAAAGAAAGGAGAGAATAGACACGTGAGACAGAAGGCTAGGTTATATGGTCTTGAGCAGGCTGCAGGACAATGGTGTTTAAGGTTTGACAGGTGTATGACAAAGCATGGCTTTAGTCAATGTTAATGTGACCATTGTGTTTACTTTACCAGGTTAGATAATATTAGCTACATTATTCTGTTACTATATGTAGTGTATATGCTTGTTGTAGGGTCACACATGCAGGAGATTGCTGAGCTAAAGGTAAAGTTAGTTCAGAGGTGTGCTAGGAAGGATTCAGGAGCAAAAATCTTTGGCATGAGTATTTCTAGAGACAGGAAAAGTCACAGGTTGATTTTGTCTCTAGATGATTATGTGAATAAGGTAGTGGAGAGGTTCAATATGCAGGATGCAGAACCGGTTAGCACACCTATGGATGGAAAGTTCAAGGAACAGTGTCCCAAATCACATGATGAAGTTGAGTGCATGTGTACTAGACTTGAGATTACCCAAGCAGTGGGAGTTGTCAGCAAGTTTGTGGCCAATTCGGGAAAGGAGCACTGAAAAACAGTTCAATGGATTCTCAAGTATCTGAGAGGGACCAGCAGCAGGGATTCATGCTATGCAGGGTCAGGCACTTCTCTACATGGGTATGTAGATTCAGATATGGCAGGTTACTTGGATGACAGGAGAAGCACCATAAGATATGTGGTGGTTGGTCTTCAAGATTGAACTTGAAGAGGGATACAAGCCAGGAAACAAAATTAGACGATGTATAGGTATAGGTACAGGTGCATCTATTTATCTCCAAGTGGGAGATTGTTAGGTTGTGGAGCTAAAAGCTTCACTGATGCAAACAGAGGAGGTTGCTGAGTTGCAGAGCAACCGACGTCGGTCATATTCAGTGTGCAGAGAAACTGACATAGGTTAGGGGTCGGCTGACATCGGTCAAATAAGAATTGATGTCGACAACTTGTGTGTGCGTGCGTTTGCATGCGCTTCTAGAACTGGTCTAATTTTAGACAGACAGTCAGTTTGCATGTAAAAGACTAATTTTAGTCTTGAGTCTGCGTTTCTAATTATTGTAATTAGGAAGTCTAATTATTGTTTGTATGGGATCTATTTAAGAGACCCATGGGGCTGTATTGTAATCAAGGACAAGGAAGAGATCCTTCCAATTGTAAGATCAGTTGATCTGCAGGTTGTGTAAGATTAGTTGATCTGCAGGTTGTGTAAGATCAGGGGAGATCTACATGGTAAGTAAGATCAGTTAATTTGCAGGTGTGCAAGATCAGGGAGATCTACTTGGAGTACTTTGAGTACTTGGTGGACTGGCAGTATTGTTACTGACTAGTGGAGGGAACAACTCAGTGTTGAGTTGTGGTTGTAATTGATTGTGTGAGAGAGAGAACTCTTGAGGGAGAATTACTGGTACGCCCAAGAGGTGTGGGAAGAGTGTGATTTCTTCATTGTATTTCCTTCTGGAAGAGTGTTAATAGAAGATTGTATTGTCTCTCATATTCTGTGTTGTTTCTGAATTCTAGTTACATTTTACTTCTGGTTTAATTTCGTGTTTAGTTGCTTATACAAGGTAATCAATTGTGCTCTTAATCCTAACAAGTGGTATCAGAGTTGTTTTCTCTAGATCCTCACAGGGGACTCCTCAACAATTTGAACAGTGTGAGTTCGAAAAAGAAGATGAAACTCATATTGCAAAAGACAAGGATGACTAAAATGCAGTCAAGCTAAGTTGCTAGAGAATGGTGATGACAAAAATAGAGAAGTAGAAGATCAAAATGCAGATATGCAAAAGAGCATAAAGGAACATATATGAGCTTCCATGGAGATGCAAAATGCTCGTGAAGATGCAGGATGGTCTGCTCATAGGGCATTTTCATTCATTAAAAAAGGGCTAAAGGAAAAAAATTAGACAGTATCCAACCATTATAACTGTAACCCTCTGTTGACACCTATAGGATGTGTTGCAATCCTATTTAAATTTGTTCATTTTTATGTTAACTATCAGCTAGGACGTGGTATATGCCAATTGAAATGCTTGTTGTGTCAATCACAATTATAATCCCAAATGTATGCTGTGGATTTCAGAAAGGCCAAACATCTGTCGTAGATCTTGGAAACTATTATTTGCCTTTAATAAACTTTATTTAATATATAAGCTACCAAGCATTGGTATTAATAAAAAAATAAAATAAAAAATATGTCTTGCCTTCATGAAATAAAAACAACTCATGCATGGATGCTTCTTTATTTAATTCAACATCTTTGTTCATTGCCAATTATGTGGGGAATTTTTGTTCAATAGAGGAAATATTAATTAAAATATTTTTACATCTTTTTAGACTTCCACGATTCCAACCTTTGTTAAGAATATTTCCAACCTATATTAAAATAAGACCTTGATTATGATGAGTAGTTAAGTAAGGTTGCCAATTTCTCATATATATATATATCAGAAAATTATATTTTTTATTTTGACATTTTATTAATTATTATAAAATAATTAATTGATTATAGTATTTGATTATTTATTATATAATAATTATTTAGTCATGTTTGTCAATTTAAAATTAGATATTCATTTATATCATAAGATTTTCTTTATTAAACAAGATTAATATATACAATTTAATTTTTCCCTTCCCCTTAAATTAATTCTATATGATATGAATGATTTCAATAAATATTCTCATTGATTTATTAGAAATATTTTATTTATTATTATTAAAAATATGAAAAACCAAGTACAAAAACTATCATTTCCAATTACTACAACCAATCATATTTTTATTAATATTTATAACTTATTCCTTATCATTATCAGTAGAAAACCTAATAACATTTAATATAAATCCTATAATAAAAAAATTATATTTCAAAAAAAAAAACACAGAGACAGATACTTTTACTACCGTGTAGCTTTTGTTATAGAGGTCATGCTTAAAGCTAAAAATCCAAAAAGTTTAAATTAATATGCAAATAAGACACCTGGCAAGTATAAACTCATCTTCATAAATAGCTTTGACTTATCAAGCTGAAGCTTTAAACATTTGACCAGTTTGGGAATAGGTGAAGTAAATGACAATTAGCTCCTCCTTAGAAGCTCAGAATAATAAGCTATAATTACCCAGTTTCTTGTTGAACCGTTTATTTTTATGGCTAGCACTATGCACGGTTTACAAATGTTAAGCTAAGTGTTATTAATATGGAAATTAAAATATATTTATAGAAAGTGCATGTATGAAGTAAACAGGGTTGCACCTGATCCACCTAGTTTTATTGGCCCACCCAGAGTTGTACGGTATGGTATCTCACCCCTCTTTGCATAAAGTCACGAGACACTGTTTTTTTAGCTCCCTCTGAACCTTAAACACCTTTACCTCCTTACGTGGCAATATATGGATTCAAATTACTCGTCGAATAAAAATTCTTCAAAAATATTTCTCACCGCAAAGCATCCAATCTGGTCGCTTTGCTTGCCTTTTCGGTGGTGGCAAATGTTGGTTAACTGCTGTTGAATACTGAGTTTAGAGTAATTAAATTCATGTTTTTGTTATAATTTTTTTCAATATGCATTTAAGTTGTTTTTAGAACAATAAAAATTTAGAAAGGTTGAATTAAGTTTAGTTAATTTTTATATAGTTGTTTTTTTTTTTTTTTTTTTTGGGTTGGGTCTTTTTTCTTTTTGTTAAATATATTGTATTTGATTTTTTAAATTATAAATGACGATTTCAATAATTTTAATAAGTAATTTTATTGTGATTGTTTTATTTTTTTTTGGTTTTACTGTGAATTCTTATTTGTTAGTTATATAGTAGTTTATTTTTATAAAATTATCAATTGATATTAGAGTTTAGTTTGGGTGGTTGTTTTTTGTTTCATAGCTTTCTAATAATTGATTATGTCAATCTTTAACAATTTTCATATTAAAATTTAGTGGAAATGATTATAATCATTGGAGCAATAAGATGGTGACTCTTTTGACATGAAAATAATTATGGGAGATTGTATAAATTGGTTATGATGAACCAATTAATTGGGTCATTGTTCTAGTTCATGATATGCAAGCCAAGAAGGAAGCTAAGAAGAATAATTCAAGTCTTATTTCATATTCAAACCTCTCTAAACAAAAGCCCATTTCCAAAAATTGTAGGTGCAAAGATAGCCAAGGTTGCCTGGAAGATTGTACAAGAAGCTTACCAAAGTAGTAAGCAAGTCAAAGTGGTTGATGACAAACATTCAAGAGAGACTTTGAAGATGCAAGAAGCTAAAAGTGTGGGTGATTTTTGTGTAAGAGTAAAGGATGTAGTCAACAAGATGGCTACACTTGAAGCAATGTTGAACAAAGAGGTTATGGTAAAAAAGGTGTTAAGGTCTTTAACACTAAGGTGGAATGATGTTGCCATCATTATTGAAGAAAATAAAGATTTGACTACTCTTAAATTTGATCACTTGGTTGGATCTTTTGTGTCCCATGAAGAATGCCTAATAAACACATTAAATGAAAGTGATGAGAAGGCTTTTGCCTCAAAATTAAAGATCACAAAGAATGAAGGTAACAACAACACTAGAAATAAGAATAGCCATGTACATGGCAAAGACAATATCAAAAGTAATCAATGACAAAGTAAAGACATGAATTACAATTATTCAAGAGGTTACAATTAATCAAGTGGATACCAAGGAAGAAGAGGTGGTTCACCTGCAAGAAGAAGAGGTAGAGGTAGATTTGATAAGAGAAATATTCAATGTTTTTACTATCACTGGTATGGTCACTTTTATTGGGAATGTAGATTAAAATCAAGAAATGAAAATAGAAGTGATAATTATGTTAATAAGGATGGTGATGCTTCATGCAATTTATTCAATTCATATGACAAAACTGAAAACAATCCTAATGAGGTTTGGTATCTAGATTCAAGCTATTCCAATCACATGTCAGGGAATAATGTGTTGTTTTCTACAATGGGTAGAAGTTTCAAAACCAATATCAAACTTGGTGATGATAAAGTTTTGGAGATTGCAACAAAATGAACTATGAATGTGAATCATATAGAATGTAAGAAAAGTATTAATGATATTTATTATACACCAAAGTTGAAATATAATTTGTTGAGTGTTGGACAACTATGTCAAAAGAAAAATATGATGGTTTTTGATGATAATCAATGCATTATCTATAACTAAAATCAAAGAAATAATGTTGTTACAATTGTAACTATGTATAAAAATAAAATATTCTCATTGAAGTTTGGAGAACATAGTAACACCCTTAAAAATATGGCACATGCAAATAAAATTTAGTTATGGCATCTTAGGTATGGACACTTGAATTTTTAAATTTTGAAGTTACTAACATCACAAGAATTGGTTTATGGTTTGCCAAAACTTGAAGAGCATAATGAAGTTTGTGAAGGATGTGTTAAAGACAAACATGCAAGAGAAAAGTTTCTAAAAGGTAGTCATGGAGGGCTTATCATCCACTTTAATTGGTTCACTAATATTTTTAGTCTTATGCAAACAAAAAGTTTGGGTAAGTCATCATATTTCATTACATTTATTGATGATTATTGAAGAAAGTGTTGGGTTTATTTTTTGAAGCAAAAAAGTGAAACATTTTATATATTTAAAAGATTTAAATCACTTGTAGAGAATGGAAGTGGTTACATAATAGAGTGCTTAAGGACTGAACATGGAGATGAATTTTGTTCAAAAGATTTTATGAATTATTGTGATTTGAATGTCATCAAAAGGCAAATCATAACTGTATACACCCCTCAAAAAAATGGTGTGGCTAAAATGAAGAACTATACAATGGATGAAATGGTAAGGAACATGTTACAAACAAATGGATTGAACAACTCTTTTTGGGATGATGCAGTTGCTAAAACAATATATATTCTAAATCAAAGTCGCACTAGTGTACTTGAAAAGATGACTCCATAGGAAGAATGATAAGAAAAGAAGTATAATATCAAATATTTCAAAGTTTTAGGTTGTTTAGCTTATGTTCATGTAGCTAATCAGAAAAGGAATAAATTAAAATTTAAAGAGTGAGTCTTGTATTTTTGTTGGGTACGATGAAGAAAGAAAAGCTTATGGGATTTATAATCCTATCATTAATAGTGTACTTGTGTCAAGAGATGTTATTTTTGATGAAGGGGGAGTGTATAGTCATGACAAAGATAAAGGAAATATTAAGAAGTCTAAATATGTTTTTATTGATGGTAATTATGATGATATTACTAATGAGCAACTCACTAATACTTTAGTGCCAAGTTATACAAGTCCATTAAATAGCCCCTCATCTAGTGAATGTATTACAAGTACAATTATAGATTTAAGGACAAATCCATTAAATAACCCCTCATCCAGTACATGCATTTCAAGAACAACTCCAACTTCAAGTCCTAGTTCTTCAACGAAGGTAAAAAGTTTGAGTGAAATTTATTAGCATACAAGAAGCCAAATAAATGAAAAATGCCCAAGAGGTGAGATAGTAAATTATGCTTTAATTATACAAGCTGATTTTGAACCATCATGTTTTGAATATGCATGCACTAATGATGTTTGGGTGTAAGAAATGCAAGAATAAATGGACTCTATTCATAAAAATGATACTTAGAAACTTATAAAATTTCCACAAGACTAAGTACAATAGTGATGGTAGTGTTGAAAGACACAAGACATGTCTTATTGTAAAATTTTTCACTCAAAGATATGGCATAGATTCTGAAGAGACATTTTCACTAGTTGCAAGACAAAAGACCATTAAAATGATGATTTCACTAGTAGCTCAAAAGAAATGGAGAATACATCACATGGATGTGAAAAGTGTCTTATTGAATAGGTAATTAGAAGAGGAAGTCTATGTAAAATAACCACAAGGGTTTTTACTACAAGGTTAAAAGGACCAAGTCTTCAAGTTAAATAAGTCTTTGTATGGCCTCAAATGAGAACCCAAAGCATGATATGCAAGGATTGATGGATATTTTTATAAAATGGATTCAAAATAAGTAAAAGTGAGCCTACTCTTTACTACAAACAAGAAGATAATGATATCCTTATTATAAGTTTATATGTTGATAATTTGTTGTATATGGGAAACAATTTTAAGATGAAAGATGAATTCAAAATTGCAATGCTGAATAAATTTGAAATGAAATATTTATCTCTCATGAAATTATAAATAATAAAAATAATATTATTCTAAGAACCAAAGAATCTAAAGCATTCACAACAAAAACATCACAAGAGGCTGCAAGGATGAAATGCAAAGACAAAACAAATCATATGATATTCAAAATAAGACATGTAAGTATAATGGAGAGACCTTGCATAAGTAAGCAAGGAATTATAAGAAACAAACCCAACTAACTAATGTGGGATAAATTCACAAAGGACAAAACTAAGAAAATCTGATTTTTTTTTTTTAACCTAGTAAGCATGAAAATATACTCTAACACCCCCCTCAAGTGAAGCTAAGGGCTAAAAATACCCAAAAAAGTGGCATACTTAGATAATGAGTCCCAAAAATAAGGCCTAATCAGGTACTCATGTATAATATATATCCATGAAATAAATAAAGAATATGTCCTCATGAACACCCCCTAAGAACAACTTCTGAAACCCCAAGCACGCTATGTAACTCATGTTGTCACTTGGATTTGCACCCTTTGAGGAGATGTCTCAGATATCCTCATATAAGTGACACAATTGAAACACTTCTAGGCTATGGGTGAGCCTAAGAATGAGATGAATCTCTATATAGGGCTAGCTCTCTTGATGTACCACTTGTAGACTACTACTACACCTAAACTTGTGAGAGAGAAAAAAAAGAGAAAATTAAAACCAAACTATTCTAAAGGAGGTGATACACCAATTTTTTTTATGACTACCAACTACATGGGACTAACCAAACATACACTTCTTCAATCTGCATCTTCTCACATCAATATTACATTATGAGGTTGTGATGAATGTTTAGGCTAGGAGGATTAGACAACAAGCCTATAATGGCACTATTTGAATAGACTAACTCACTCAACCTTGACACATCATAAAAAACTTCACATGTCCTATAAGAAGAAGCTTTCCATCTACAAATAAGTGAGAGAATAAAACAACAATGCTAAGGGAACTACAAGTCATCACGAAGTGAAATCAATCATCCAAGTAAAACATACTATAAAAAATCATGTAAGAGGTAAAAATTAGTATTATTATTGATCAAATGTTATGAAAATGAGTAGGGATTTACCATACTGAGGTAGAGCATCATTTACAAAGGTAAAAAGGGCTAGTTATTATAGAACTTGAGAGATAGAGGAGAAAAGAGAAGTCCAAAGGTCACAAGGACACTTGTAAATTTGAGAAAAGGAGTTACATATGCGTGAGAAGAAGATGTGAAATGAACCATACAAGGTTAGGAAGCAAAAGTGTCATCTCAAGTAATGCAACTCATGAAAAGTGGTGTGAAAGTTCTCATTCTGGCTTAGAAAATTGTCTTCATGATTCACCTCTGTTTGAATGTCTTAAAACTAATTAGGGATAGGTCTACTAATTAGAGTGAATGGGAAGGATTTTAGACATGCCTCTTCATGCATTGATTGTATTCATACTCATTTGGAACCTCTTGGAAGTGAGCCATCACTACCTATACTCTAAAAAACTCATCTTTTACACACCCTACACACTTGGCCTCAAAATTGGCTTCAATTTATGTGGAAGGGAATAGATGATAATTGGAAAGACTCTCCATGTCCTTAGGCTACTTAAGCACACCTTAAAGATACAACCACTTGAAGTTTCCACCCTTCTCACTATCATGCTCATAATGCCAATCTTGACTGGTTTTGATGAAGCAACTGGTTGAGGCACTTAGGGTTATTACAAGGCATGAAATTGAAATGGGGAGTTATCTTAAGTCCTAATATTCCCTTCCATGTGATTTAAATATCTTGAAACCTCTTAGAACTTGTACAACACATAAAATAGTTAAAAATGCCTTGTTTGTACCTTGTTTGTATAGATTTTATACAACTCATCCTGATGATAGGGAGCCTGACTAAGTCCTCTACAACCTCAAATCATCATTCTATGCCAAATTTTCCATTTAAGTACATTATGTCCTCAATCTTCTCAAACTGGTCATTAGAAAGGGTTTTGCAAGGGTTTATGCATGTTTACCCTCTTAAGCTTTGTTCATAAATATGAGAGGTTGAATTTGCAAAAAAAATCCATAATGTCAAATTATAGGACTCCTGTCAACTTATTTGAAATTATTTAGCCTCCATGTAAAGTCTTATGAAATATGTGAGCATTTAAAATCACCTTATTGAGTTAGATTTCACATTTTGCATAGGTTTAATTTGGTCCTAAGCCCAAAATGGCCTTATTTGTGTTTTTTTATGTGCTCCAAAAACTTTAAAACATATTTAATGATCCAAAAATCACTACCAAATGTATTATAATGCATATCCAAGGCTATAAATGTAAGTGACTTCCCATTTGGCCTTAGGCTTAAACCCTGCCTAATAGGTCTGATTGTAACCCCTGTGCTATAGGCCATCTAATTGGATTTATTGGAGTTCCAAAAGATTGAAATTTTTTTTAGTGACCCCATAAACATTCATAAATAGGTTATATTGATCATATCAAGGTGGAATTGAAAATGGTTCTCCATTTGGCTTTAGGCCTAGACTATGCTTGACAGGCCTGCTTGCATACTTGAGGGTTTGGGATACCTTGTTGAGATTCAACTTTTATTACTTGAATTATCATGTTTTTATAGGTTTGATACAACTTCATACACCTTTTTTAAAGGTTAAACCATGTTCTGATTGACCCTTTCATCTCTATTTCCCAAAATTGTAGGTTTTATGCACAAGGGGAAATACCCTTTGTCTAAGATAAAATAAAGCATAATTTAACTATTTAATTAGACCATTTAGATTTTTTATAGGGTTATTAAAGTTTTAAGGATTTTGTATACCAAATTTTATCGCTTTATCTTATCAATATCCCCCACAATTTCAACAAAACCTAAGACAAACTATGCAAAAAGGGACTGTGCACAATGTTTCCTCCAACAGACTGTGTGATTCTTTTTTGAGCCCTTTCCATATTTTATATTCAATATGATAGCATCATGAGGATATTTTTAATATTATTTATATGATATAATATTCATTCACCTCTCTAACCACTCACATACTCCTCTATATGCTCCTTATACTCCTACCTGGTCCAGACTGTATTTGACTATGTTTCCTATTCTTTGACACCATACCTATAAGTGATGTTTTATTAGGTGTTATTTGATAGTGTCATGAGCATATTTATATATCAAAAGGTAATTTTTAAAGTGTTTTGACCTACTTATTCCATATTTGAGTTAAGTCCATGTCAAGAAACTTAACCTTTTTGTTCTTTGCCCCTCACAGTCAACTATAGTTGACTGTGTTAGGGCCTGTAGGTGCCTTTTATATATTAAACCTATGTCATAAAAGACATGGAGACTCTTTTAGATTTTAATAATAAATATTTTTTCATTTAAATTCATCCTCCTATTGAAAATTCATGCCTAAGCTTGGGTCATAGACTGTATACATCTACAATCAGTTGTAGGTGGATGTTTGATTGTGAAAGGACCACTTTAGGTGCTAAAGAGAATAAAATAATATTGATGGTAATTTATGTCAAAAATTGTCCTTTCAACTATTTGGAACTATACAAATCATGGAAACATGATCTAGTCTTGCGACCTTCGATTATACTTTGAATGAGGTAGTGTGGTTGTAGGTATTGGCTAGCCTTAGAGGCCATTTCAACATGAAATTTACTAATAATATGACACTTAAGGCCTTATATAACCATGATAAGCATCATATACCCCTATAAACCTATTAATAATTCCATTAGATTTCATACTATGCAATGTGAACACTTTCTCAAGTTTGAGCACTAAGTTGGTTGTAGATGACTATGTTTAAGCCATTTGTATGAACTAACTCATCCTTGGTGAATTTAAAATACCCTTCTATGCACTTCATTGATGCTTTCCATGGAAAGTATGTGTCTATTAATGCAATTAGACTATTTCACTCTAATAGTATACACTAAAACTCATTACATTAATTTTGGAGACTAACTTAGCTCACATGACTGTAGACAACACTGAGTGATTTCAGTGTTTAGAAGGCAACTTGGGACATCTTGAAAACCAATCTCTCCAACTCAACAACTACTCTTATTTTTAAAATAAAAATACCTATATAGGATATTAAAAATTCATGTATTTGTATGTCCTAGAAACTAATGCAAATATGTATGAGAAACCTCAAAAAAGGGCTTGGACCTCTATTTTGATAGTTTTGGGAAATTTTCCCAAAGTGCTATAAACTTGCTCCAAGTCCATTTTAGTGTATATAGTTTCCCCAAACTAATTAAACACTTTTAAAAATTATGAACAAGCATGTTTATACTCTCCAAACATCAGAGAATGCTCAAACACACATTTCATGTTCCTCCAAGAAGTGACAAGCTGTATAACTATTGTGGGTGGTCGTTTGCTAACTTGCATTACTCTCTTAGCTCTTAAAGTGATTATTGAAGTTACATTTAGAATTTAATATTAATAAAATGAATATATGACCAATAATACATCACTTCACTTCATTTTTGAACCATAACATAGAAGAAAACCTTAGTAATTGGAAGAAATGACTGCAACTCCACTCTTTCACCTCTCCTTGAAAACTGAGTTGGTTGAGATATAAAATCATTTAAAAATGAGAAATAAATAATTTATAAAATTATATAATGGATTAAAAATCATCTGGAACTAATCTCAATAATTGTATTATACAATATCATCCAAATAAGAGCAAAATGTGCAGTCGACATAGATTAACAAACAAAAAAACACAATCAACTTTATAAGGATGGATCATAAAGTAAAATATTCCATTATTAAAAATATAATTATGGAAATTAAAATATCTGAGTTTAATTTCACCTCCTAAATGTGTTTAACCTAGAAGTTCTCCAACTGTTCGTACCAAGCATAAACCTGCTGACTGGTTCTATGTGTTTAGAAGGGTGAAAAAGGAGCAAAATAGTTTTAGCCAAATTTTGACACTTTAAGATTAATTAAAGCATGTAAATGTATCTAAATAATCTTAATATTGATATCATAACCTTATTCCATGTGTCACACTCCCTTATGGGTCGTACAAGTGCCAAACTCTTTATTTTTTCAAGAAAACTGCCCTTTCTTCTAAAGAATTTGTCACTTTTAAGTTATGAATAGTTTATTTAAGGCATAATAAGACATATGGCACATTAAAACACCATTTTAAACATTCACACTTCCCAAGGAGGCCATACAAGTCATTAAATATTCTATTTTGACCCTCAAAATGGCTCAAAATGATATAAGGACAAAAATGACTAATGACCAAGGCTAATATAGCATGAAATCACAAAAAATTACCTATAATACACCTTAATACATATATATTAGACCCATAAAACACCTAAAAATCAATTTTTAACCTATAAGGGTCCCAATTTGACTTATAGTGTCAAATTTAGTCAACAAATTGGTGACTCATAGGGGTAGCATGCCTGCTATGCTAACTAGACCAGTAGCCTTCTCAGTCCATTGAGATTAGGGAGTCATATAAATTATTAAAAAAAATAAGGATACCTTTGAACACTTACCACAAGTTTGGATCAAGACAAGACCAATTAACTACCTCAACCACATGAAACAAAGGACACACACAATAAAAGCAAACACCCATGTGCTCAAAGCACTTATGAAAAATAGAAAGCAAAAAAATATGTATAACTAATAACTAAGCATACATCCCTCCTAGATAAATGGGGAAGTTTGAAACCTTCCTTGCTTCATGACATGAAGGATTTAATAAGACATGTGGCCTTTTGACCTTTAGCATTGATGCCTCCATCTTCTTCATGATGTTTGACAACTTCATTGGCATGATGTTCAATGAGAACCAAAAAACTCCATATAGGTTGGCTATGGATATGGAATCTTCTTTCATCCAAATAGTCTCAACCTTTTCATGTACTTGGCCCTTAATGTGCAAGTTTGAAAATATGACAGCTCTCTCAGCCTTACTCTCCTCCTTGGCATAATGTGTTTGATGTTTGGAAACACCAAACTCTCCTTCACCATGTTCCCACATCCTTGATTGTGGATTTACCTCAGATGGATCTCTTGAATATATTTTAGGTACAACAAGATCTACCTTGACATTATTATCCATGTCTACAACTTATTTTACATTAGCATCATCAAATGGCTTCATGAAACATGTTCTTAACCAGTAGAATGGTCTTCATCTTTATGTTTGATTGAACACTCAAGATCATATTTATTAGACTCATCAACAAACTTATCATCAAATATGAAATCTTTTTGATAATAAAAAACTTTACCCAACATATCAAATTCCTTGCATATGACATTGAACTTCTACCATAAATCTTCTTCTTCTGAATGTCATCTTCAAGAGGTATTTCCTCTACCTTGGTGTCAAAAGACTTTCTTAGGACTGCCAATTCTTAAGGAGTGAATTGAATTTCATCCTTATGTTTGATTAAAAACTCAAGATCATGTTTATTATGGTCATCCACAAATTCATGATTGGACATGGAATCTTCTTCAAATATCTCTCTCTTTAAGTCTTGGCCACAATCCTCATGGATATACATCCCCTCAAAAATGGAGGCATCATCTTGTGGATTATCCTTTTGTTCTCTAAGGGGATTCCCTATGGTGATTTCTTCCTTAGTCACTCATGAGATCTTCTTGATCATCCATGAATTGATATTACTCTTCTTCACTTACTTTTTTCAAGATGGGATCTTCCTCAAGAAGGGGTGAGGTTAAAAGTTGATGGATAGGCTCATGGATTTGAGGTGAGGGAGATGGAATATGAGATATAATGGAAGGTAAAGGAGTTGGTGATGGAGTGTGGGATGAAGGAGAAGGCTTATGAGTGGATTTGGGAAAGAGAAAAGCATTAGTAAGCTCATAGGGAAGTGAATTTGTGGGCTGATTAGAAGGATAAACACCTACATAAATAGGAGATGCATCTTTACAATAATATATTTCTGTACAATCTATGGAAACATCTAATTTCATATGAAAATATTCATAAGATTACTCTTGAGGCTGATAGACATCATGATATGAATGATAGGGCTCATAGTGGGACTGATAGAGAGGTGTTTCTTAATAGCTTTCCTCATAGGGTTGTCCAACAACATGGTGTCCATATAGAGAGGGAAATGAAGGGTTATAGGTTGCCATGGCTCATAGGATTGATATCAATTTTGATAGGACTATTTAAGAGTAAAATGTGGTTCATCTAAAGGCTAATAAGAAGGTTCATGATATGAGTATTGGCCATAACTATCCATATCAACCTCATATGTTAGATGAAACACAACAACTAACCAAAATTTTCAAATAGATATACTTGGGCTGATTTCAATTAGAAGTTATCCTTTGGAGTCACCATTGGTGTTAGCTTGCTTTCTTCCAAAATATAATTAGAGGAAAGACACACCAATAATATTCCCACTCTCTTGGACCTTAGTCCTACCGAGCATGGCAAAAACTATTGTCACTTGGATTTACACCCTTTGAGGAGATGTCTCAGCTTTCCTCATCCAAGTGGCATAATTGAAACACCTCTAGGCTTTGGGTGAGCCTAAGAATGAGATGAATATATAGATAGGGTTAGCTCCCTTGATGTACCACTTGTAGACCACTACTCCACCTAAACTTGTGAGGGAAAAGGGAGATAGAAAACTAAAAGCAAACTATTATAAAGGAGGTGATACACTAAATTTGTTGATGACTACCAACCAGATGCATGTTACACATGATAACAAGGGACTAAATAAACATACAGTTCTCAAATCTACATCTTCTAACATCAATATTACATTATGAGGTTGTGATGAATGTATAGGCTAGGAAGACTAGGCAATAGGCCTATAATGGAACTATTTGAATAGAATAACTCACTCAACATTGACACATCATAAAACACTTCACATGCCATAAAATAAGAAGCTTTACAACTAAAAATAGGTGAGATAATGAAACAACAATGCTAAGTAAATTACAAGTCATCACTAAGCAAAATAAATCATCCAAGTAAAACACACTATGAATAGTCATGGAAGGGGTAAAATTTAGTAGTCTTATTGATCAAATGGTATGTAAATGATTAGGGATTTGCCATAATCAGGTGGAGCATAGTTTACAAAGTCAAAAATGGCTAGTTCTTATATAACTTTAGAGAAAGGATAAAAGAGAAGTCCAAATGTCAAAAAGAAACTTGTCAAGCTGAGAGGAGTTATATATGAATTAAAAGATGTGAAATGAACCATGCAAGATCAGGAAGTAAAAGTGTCATCTCAAGTAATGAAAATCATGACAAGTGTCATGGAAGTTCTCATTATGGATAAAAAAACTACCTTCATTATTCACCTCTATTTGAACATCCCAAAACTTATTACTGGAATCTTTTGAAAGTGAGCCATCACTGCCTATAGTATAAAAAACTCCTATTTCAAAAAACATGCACACTTGGCATAAAAATTGGATTTATATTTCCATGAAAATACATGGGAGGGAGTGGATGACACTTTTAAATACTCTCCATGGCCTTCGACTACTCAAGCATACCTTAAAAATCCATCCACTTGAAATTTTCACCCTTCACACTATCATGTTCACTATGCCAATATTGACTAGCTAAGATGAAGTAGCTGGTTGAGGCACTTAGGGGTTATTAAAAGGCATGAAATTTACATGTGGAGTTATATTAAGTCATAATATTCCATTCCATGTGATTTACATCTTTTGAAACCTCTTAGAACCTGCACAACACATAAAATAATTAAAAATATCTTATTTGTACCTTATTCGTATAGATTATGTAAAAAAAATCCTAATGGTATGGATATTGAATAAGTCCTCTACAACATCCAATAATAATTATGGTCAAACTATGCCATTTGGGTTCATTATCTCTTCAATCCTCTTAAACTGGTCACTAGTAAGGGTTTTGCAAGGGTTTAGGCCTGTTTACCCTCTTAAGCTTTGTTCATAAATATGGGACATTGAATTTTCAAAAAAATTCCACAATATAAAATTATAGGACCACTTTCAACTTCTATAAATTGACTTGGCATCCATGCAAAGTCTCATGAAAGATTTGATCATTTGAAATCACCTTATTGAGCTTGTTTTCACATTTTACATAGGTCTGATTTGGTCCTGAGCCCAAAATGGCCTTAGTTGTGTTTTTTAATTCACTCTAAAAGCTTTAACACATATTTTATGATCCCAAAATCATTCCAAAATGGATTATAATTCATATCCAAGGCTATAAATGTAAGCGACTTCCCATTTGGCCTTAGGCTTAAACCCTACCTAATAGGTCTAATTGCAACCCCTATGCTTTAGGACATCCAATTGCGATTATTTGGATTCCAACATATTTAAAAAAAAATTAGTGACCCAAAAAAAATTCCTCAATAGTCTAAAATTATCATCTCAAGGTGGAAGTGAAAATAGTTCTCCATTTGGCTTTAGGTCTAGACTATGCTTGACAGGCCTGCTTGCATACTTGAGGGTTTGGGATACCTTGTTTATAAAAAAATTTATTTATTGGATTATAATGTTTTCATAAGTGTTATAAAAATTCATAAACCTTATTTAAAGTTTCAAACATCTCCTGGTTTAACATTTCATCTCTATTTTCCAAAACTACAAGATTTATGCACAAGGGGAAGTACCCTCTGTCTGATACAAAATAGATGGTACTTACCATATTTAATCATACCATTTAGATGTTTTATATGGTTATTAAAGTTTTAAGTATTATATATACCAAATTTTATCCATTTATCCTATCAATATCCCTCCCCCCCCCAACAACTTCAAAAAAACCCAAGACAGACTATGCAAAAAGGGACTGTGCATAATGTTTCCTCCAATGGACTATGTGATGCTTGTTTGAGCCATTTACCTATTTTATATTCAATATTATAGTGTAATTATGATATTTTTACTATTATGGATATTATATAATCTTCATTCAACTCTATAACCACTCACATACTCCTTCATATGCTCCTTATACTTCGGCTTGATCCAGATTGTATTTAACTATGTTTCCTATTCTTTGACACCATACCTATAGGTGATGTTTTCTTAGGTGTTATTTTATAGTTTCATGAGACTCTTTAGATATCCCAAGTTGGTTTTATAATTTTCTGGACCTACTAATTCTATATTTGAGTTAAGTCCATGTCAAAAAACTTAACCTTTTTGCTCTCTGCCCCTCACAATCAACTACAGTTGATTGTGTGGGGGCCTATAGGTGACTTTTATATATAAAACCTATGTAATTCAAGACATGGAGACTATATAAGATCTTAATAATAAATATTTGGGATTTTTAATTCATCTTCCTATTTAAAATTCATGCCTAATCTTGGGTCATAGATTGTATACATCTACAGTCAGTTGTAGGTGGATGTTTGCTTGTGAAAGGACCCCTGTTGTTGCTAATGAGACTTAAATAATTTAATATAAACTCATATTGATTTTAATTTATGTAAAAAATGGTAATTTAAAATATTTTTAACAATGCTAATCATGGAAACATGATCTAGTCTTGCAACCTTTTGTTAGACTTTGAAGGAGGCAGTGTGGTTGTAGGTATTGGCTAGCCTTGGAATCCATTTCAACTTGAAAGTTACTAATAATATGACACTTATGTAACCTTTATAATAATCATATACACCTTAAAACCCCTTAATAATTACATTATATTTCATACTCTGTAATGTGAACACTTTCTCAAGTTTGAGCACCAAGTTGGTTGTAGGTGACTATGCTTAAGCCATTTGTACGGACTGACTCATCCTTGGTGAATGTATAATATATTATATGAAATTACTTGATCATTCCATGGAAATTATGTGTATATTAATTAAATTGGACTATATCACTCTACTAGTATGCACAAAATTCATTGCATTGATTTGGGAGACCAACTTAGCTAACATGGCTGTAGACAACACTGAGTGAGGCAACTTGTGTTAGGGGTGTGGAAATACAAGAACAAACACACTATTCTGATTCCACCTGTTAGGATCTTGCTCCTCAGAAAGAGCACAGTATGATTACCAAATATAAGCAATTAAATATGTGAAAATAACCAGAAACACAAGTAACTAGAATTCACCAATAGCACAGAATATGAGAGACAATACACTATCTTGTATTAACACTTTACAGAAAAGAATACAATAAAGAGCCGCCACACTCTTCCACCTTACAGAGGTTTGCCACACCTCAAGTGTATAGTAATTCTTCTCACACACACTCTCTTACACAAAAAAATGGTCCCAACAACCAACTCACACACAGAATTGGTGTTCACCTCACCAATCAGTCAGTAATAACCCTGCCGGTACACCAAGCACTCTATAGCACTTCAAGTTGATCTCCCATGAACCTGCAACCTGCAATTCAAAGACCAAACTCACATGTAGATCCCCAATGAGCTTACAACAAGCAGCAACTCAATGATCTTACAACTAGAAGGAACTCTTCCTTTCTATCACATACATAAACAATACATGCCAATGGGTCTATAAATAGATCCCTAACTCAAACAATAAATTAGACTCTTAATTTAGACAATTATCCTCGCAGCCCAAGACTCTGACTGGTCTTAACATGCAAACTCTTCATTCACTTAACTAACTGTCCGTGCAACGAATAGTTTTGGAACACACAGGCGACCGACGTCGGTCCCTGCTTGCCTGGTTCTACTCAACGTCGACCGACTTCCTGCCGTCACCGATGGCCTTCTGCACTGGTCTCGACCGACGTCGGTCCTGCTGCCGACGCCGGTGCTCCTGGATCTCAGCAACCTTTGTTCCTACAGTTTGCAAAGGGTTGAAGCTTTTAGCTCCACAACCTAACAATCTCCCACTTGGAGATAAATAGCTGTAACTTGTACCTGTACCTGTACTCCATCTAGTTTGTTCCCTTAGCTTTGTATCCCTCCTCAAGATAACTCTTGAAGACCAATCACCACAAATCCTGTAGTGTAAAACCTGTCATCCAAATTACCTGCCACATCCGCATCTATAACCATGTAGATAAGAACTTGACCCTGCATAGCATGTGCACCTGCTGCTGGTCCCACTGAACTGCCCTTCAGTATTACTTTCCCGGATTGAATCCAAACTTGTGACAACTCCCACTACTTGGGAAAACTCAGGTTTAGTACATAACATGCACTCAACCTCATTATGTGAATCAAGACACATGTTCTATGAACTGTCCAACCATCGGCGTGCTAACCGGTCTCACACAATCATCCTGAAACAAAGTCAACAAGACTTCCATGTCTCTAGATCACACTCATGCCAAAGAATCTTGCTGCTCCCAGATTCTCTATGACACACCTGAACTAGCTTTACCTTTATTTCAGCAATACCTATATATGTAACCCTGCAACAAGCACATCATACAGAAATAGGATAATGTAGCTAATATTATCCAACCTGGTAAAGAGAAACACAATGATCAAACCTCCATTGTCCTGCAGCTAATACAAGACCATATACCCTGATCTTCCATCTCACATATCCATTTCCACTCTTCTTCATCCTAAACATCCATTCGTCTCTCAGTGCTTACTTCCAGCTGGCAACTCTACCCAAAACACCTGTTTGGTTCTCCTCCAAGGAATCACATCCTCATCCATGCCAATTTCCCACTGTTTCCTGGATCTACCTGTTCTGCTTCTTTAACAACTTCCTAGTTCTATACCATAAGTGAGCAACAAGTAGTGTAAAGAAGGGAAATGATGAATTTAAGAACTTACTTACACCTTCAGTCCTCCATATGGGCACTTGAGACTCCATGACAACTCGCTGTCCACCCAAAATTTGTCTCAGTAACCGATGTCGGTCACATCTCAGTCTGCAGCCGACCAATGTCAGTTCCCTGCGACTGCCACCTTGCCGACATCGGTTTCCCCTGGCCGATGCCGGTCCTTATCTTCCCTAAGTCACCGATGTCGGGCTGAACATAGCCGACATCGGTCCCTGTCTGGACACCGATGCCAGTTTTCCTACCGACGTCGGTCTCTGTGTTTTTCTAGTGAGACCTGACTTTTTTCCGCGAGCTCTTTTTGGATCAAACCCTTGTCCAAATCACTCTTGCTCTGCTCAGAATTCCTCTGCACCTTGTGCTGAATTCTATCCGTCACCTTCTCCTTGAAAACCAAGGCTTTCCTGTTCTTGTCACTAACATCAGATTCCTCAAGAAACGTCACCTTCTTCTTCTGCATACAGAAACCACGATCCATGCCTTCCAAATCCAAAAGCATACTCTTTGACTCAAGAACAAGCATCTCCTTCTTATCTATGTGACCAAGCCTATTAAGCCACATCTTCGAATCTAAAGCTGAAGTAGATAACCCAGAAAGAGAATCAGTAATACAAGTAGATAGATAAAGCGTATCTACTTTCTTACCTCTAGCTACAATAAGTGTACCCTTGGTAACCTTCCAAGAGTCCGCTGTGAGAGTTACTATGCAACCCTCATCACCCAAACTTCTAACAAAAATCAAATTCCGCTTTAGAACTGGGACATGCATAACCTCCTTTAACACCCATGTGTCACCTGTCTGCAATTTCAGCTTCCCTTTTCCTTTGCCAACAATATGACAAGGCTTACCATCCCCTACACAAATTTCTCCAAAGTCTCCCTGGACATACTCATGAAAAAATTCCCTGTGGGGATGCATGAAAAGAGGCACCAGAATCTAAAACCCAAGATTCTACTTTATCCAAAGAACATACCAGAGCATCCTGTGCAACGTAATCCACAACATCTGCTTCTTCTCCATGTCCTTCATGCTGATATTCACCCGATCTACAATCTCTCTTTAAGTGCCCTTGCTTTCCACATTTCCAGCAGGTTATTCTGCCATACCTGGACTTGGATCTTCTGCCTACTTTCGACCTTGATCTCCCACGCTCTATCTTCTCTCTTGGCCTTCCTCTGCCTTCAACACTCAAAGCATCTCCAGATGATTCACTTGTGCTTTTCCTGCGTATCTCTTCATTCAAGATCACACTCACAACATCATCCACTTTTAAGACTTTTGAAGGAGACACAGTATTAGAAACTGCCATTACCAAACCTTCCCAACTTTCAGGTAATGAACACAAGATTAAGAGAGCTCTAATTTCATCATCAAATACAATATTGACTGAACTTAACTGGTTTACCAAACCATGGAAATCACTAAGATGGCTATGAACAGATCCACCTTCCAACATTTTCAAATTAAATAAACGCTTCATAAGAAATACCTTATTAGAAGCCGAGGGTTTTTCATACAAATTTGCCAAAGATTCCATCAACTCCACCGTTGTCTTACACTGTGATAAGCTGGAAATCACAGATGATGCAAGACTCAATCTAATAGATCCCAGAGCCTTCCGATCAAGAACCTCCCATTCTTCATCCTTCATATCCGAGGGTTTGCTAGCAACCCCACCCAATGGTAAGTACAAATCTTTCTGATACAGATAGTCCTCAATCTGCATCCTCCATAATTGGTAGTTCTTGCCATTAAAATTTTCCATTCGTAGCTTACTGTCTTTTGCCATTGCTCAACTCTCATTCAAACAGAAACCCTGTGAGTAACCTGTAATCAAAACACACTACCCAGATCTAAACCAATCTGTTAGTATCCCAACCAAAAGCTCTGATACCAATTGTTAGGGGTGTGGAAATCCAAGAACAAACACACTATTCTGATTCCACCTGTTAGGATCTTGCTCCTCAGAAAGAGCACAGTATGATTACCAAATATAAGCAATTAAATATGCAAAAATAACCAGAAACACAAGTAACTAGAATTCACCAATAGCACAGAATATGAGAGACAATACACTATCTTGTATTAACACTTTACAAAAAAGAATACAATAAAGAGCCACCACACTCTTCCACCTTACAGAGGTTTGCCACACCTCAAGTGTACAATAATTCTTCTCACACACACTCTCCTACACAAAAAAATGGTCCCAACAACCAACTGACACACAAAATTAGTGTTCACCTCACCAACCAGTCAGTAATAACTCTGTCGGTACACCAAGCACTCTATAGCACTTCAAGTTGATCTCCAATGAACCTGCAACCTGCAATTCAAAGACCAAACTCACATGTAGATCCCCAATGAGCTTGCAACAACCTGCAACTCAATGATCTTACAACCAGAAGGAACTCTTCCTTTCTATCTCATGCATAAACAATACATGCCAATGGGTCTATAAATAGATCCCTAACTTAAACAATAACTTAGACTCTTAATTTAGACAATTATCCTCGCAGCCCAAGACTCTAACTGGTCTTAACATGCAAACTCTTCGTTCACTTAACTAACTGTCCGTGCAACGAGCAGTTCTGGAACACATAGGCGACTGACACCGGTCCCTGCTTGCCTGGTTCTACCGACGTCGGCCGACTTCCTGCCGTCGCTGGTGGCCTTCTGCACTGGTCTCGATCGACGTCGGTCCTGCTGCCGACGCCGGTGCTCCTGGATCTCAGCAACCTTTGTTCCTACAGTTTGCAAAGGGTTGAAGCTTTTAGCTCCACAACCTAACAACTTGGGACTTCTTGAAAACCAATATCTCCAACTCAAAAACCACTCTTATCTTTAAAATCAAAAGACTTATGTAATATATTGAAAATTAATGTATTTTGTGGTCCTAAAAATCAATGTAACTCTGTATGAGGAACCTCAAAAAAGGGCTTGGACCTATGTTTTGATAGTTTTGGGAAATTGTCCCAAAGTGCTATAAGCTTGCTCCAAGTCCATTTTAGTGTATCTAATTTCCCAAACCTGCTTAAAAATTCTTAAAAATTATGACTAATCATTTTTAGACTCTTCAAATATTAGAAAATTCTCAAAGACACATTTCATGTTCCTCTAAGAAGTGGCAAGCTTTATAACTGCTGTAGGTGGTCATTTTGTAACTTGCATTACTCTATTAGATATTAAAGTGGTTCTTGAAGTTGGATTTGGAATTTAAGATTAATAAAAGTAATATATGAGCAATAATACATCACTTCACTTCGTTTTTGAACCATAACACAAAAGAAAACCTCAAAAATTGGAAGAAATGACTACAACTCCACTCTTTTACCTCTCCTTGCAAACTAAGTTGGTCGAGCTATAAATTAATTTTAAAATGTGAAACCAAAAAATTGATAACATGAGATAAGGGATTCAAAATAATTTTGAACCAATCTTAGTAATTGGATTGTATGAAATCATCCAAATAAGAGTAAAACCTGTAGGGTACACATATTTGCAACCAGAAAAACATTGTCAACTTTATGAGGATGGTTCATAAATAAAAGGCCACCATTATTCATACTATTGTTATGGAAATTAATATATCTTATTTTAATTTCACCTCCCAAAGTTGTTTGACCTAGTAGTTCTCCAACTGTCTGTACCAAGCATAAACATGTTGACTAGTTCTGTGTCTAGAAGGGTGAAAAGGGAGTAGAATGATTTAAGCCTAATTTTGACACTTACAGAGTAATTCAAGGGTGTAAATTTATTTTAGGAAGCTAAAGAGTCATTTTTTACCTTATTTCATATGTCACACTCCCTTATGGGTCGTACAAGTGCCAAACTCTTCCCTTTCTCAAGAAAACTACCCTTTCTTTTGAAGAACCGATCACTTTTCAGTTATGAATAGTTTATTTAAGGAATAATAAGACACATGGAATTTTACATCACCATTTTACACCTTCAAACTTCCCAATGAGGTTGTACAAGTCATTAAATGCTCTATTTTGACCCCCAAATGACTCAAAATGATATAAGGACTAAAATGACTAATGACCAAGGTTAATATAACATTAAATCACATTAAATGGCCTATAATACACCTTAAGACATATATATTAAACCCCTAAAACACCTAAAAATCAAGTTTTTAGTTATAGGGGTCCCAATTTGACCTACAGGGTCAAATTTGGTCATCAATTCAATAACACAAGGTGATGCAAAAGGCTTCATGAAGATGTCAAAAATCTACTGCTGAGTTAGAATGTACTTCAAGCAAATAAATCCATCCTAAATGTGATTATGAATTAATTTCATGTGTATCTCAATGTGCTTGGTTTGTTGGTGCTCAACTGAGTTATGGGATATGTGAATTACACTCGGGTTGTCACACAAAAGTAAATTAGGTGAATCCTGCATGACATTAAACTCTATCAATAACTAATGAATCCAAAGAACCTTTTGAATAATTGTAATTTCTACCTTGCACTCAACCTCTACAGATGAAAGTGAAATAAATTGCTACGTCTTGCACACCCAATAAACTAAAGAAGAATCAAGACAAAAGATGTAGTTAGAAATGGAACCCCTATCATCAAGAGAAACTACCAAATTTGAATCAGTGTACCCAACCAACTTAGTATAACCCCTAATGTAGTGCAATTAAAATGAATAATACCTCATAGATATCATAAAATCCTCTTGGCAGCTTACCAATGACTATCAAGAGGAGTATGTGCAAACTTAGATACAAGCCCAACTATAAATAAAATGTTAGGGATAGTATGGGTTAAATACATAATATTTCTGACCATCTACCTTTACAATGTAGGATCATAAAGAGTAGTACAGGTGGTAGTGATAGTGACTCCATACTAAAAAGTAGAGGGACTTGGCTTGCAATTAACCATGCCAAAATGCTAAAGAAGATCAAGGGTGTACTTATGTTGACTCAAATGAATCACTGAATCTGACTAAGAAATTTTAAAACCAAAGAATAAGTGCAAAAGACCAAGATATATCATATCAAACTACAATGAGAGTTCCTCCTAAGTAGCTTAAATATGAAAAGAGGAGATGCTTATGAGAAGCAGGTCATCAACATACAAGACCAGTATAATAATAGCCTCCCCAACATACTGGATATATACTGTGGGATAAGAGTTGTAATGAATAAAACCAATAGAGAGAAAAAATAATCCATCTTCTTATACCATGTCTAAGGGGCCTCTTTGAGACCGTAAAGAGACCTCCTAAGTTGACACACAAGAGAAGAATCATGTACACACCAAATAGGCTACTCCATGTAGATTTCCTCCTATAAATATCCATGTAAGAAGGCACTCTTAACATCCATATGGTACATTGACCAACCTTGTGATGTATCAAGAGAAAGTACAAGGCAAACAAAATCCATTTTGGCAATGGGTGAAAAAATTTCATAGTAATCAATAACTTTGACTTGTGAGAAACCCTTTGCCACAAGATGTGCCTTATACTTGTTAATAGACACATGAGCTAGATATTTGGTGTTAGATATCCACTTGCACCTAACCAACTTTCTTCCCTTAGGAAGAGAGACCAAATCTTAGGTATGATTCTTCATCAAAGAAAATACTCATCCACCATCGCATCTTCCCACTCTTGTATCCTATGAGATTTTGAAAAATACTATGGATCCCCAAAGAATGATTGCCATAAAAGTCTAGTACCCATATAATGTGCATGATGGTTTTAGTGGGTGGAAGATCTTGTATGAAAAATATTTCCTTAGAAATTGTAGTGTGAGCCCATAATGGCATAGTGGAAACATCAGTGGGAATAGGATCCTCAATGTATATAAAATTATCAGGGGACTCCTAAACTATCTCCTCAAATAATGAATCCTTAAGAGGAGGTGATCAATAAAAAAATAAGAAGGAATGAAAGAAGAAGAAGAGTCATGACAAGTGAAACACTCATCAAATTGTACATGTGTTCAAAAAACATCATGAGTATTAGGATCCAAAAGGCAATAAGATCTCATGTCCTTGAAATACCCTACAAAGATCAAGGATTTTCTCTTCTTATCCAATGTTTTCTTTTTTATGCCAAAGCATGGATCCCAAAGACTCTAAAAAATGATGCATCAGGCTTGGTTTCAGACTAAGATTCCTTTGGAGTCAAATGATCAAGTTTTATGTCGTGTATGACTGTGAATGTTATTCACACAATTAACTACTTTTGCCCAATAGATGGGAGGTAAACCCTATGAATGCATCATTCAATTATCCATCTCCTTCAAATTGTGTTTCTTCTGTTCTACTAAGCCTTTCTATTGTGGAGTATGTGGAGTAGAATGTCAGTGAATAATACCATGAGTTGCCAAAAAATCAGAGAACTCTCTATTGAAGTACTCCCCCCATTATTAGTATGAATATTCTTGATGTAACTATAAGACTATTTCTCAACCAAAACATTAAAGACTTTAAAGTGTGAAAAACATCAATCTTGTACTTGAAAAAATAAACCCAAGTACACCTCAAGAAATTATCAATAAAAGTAAGTGCATACTTAGATCTATTGAAAGGAGTATAAAAGACCATCAAATCACTATGCACAAGCTCAAGTGGTGAAGAATTAGGAAATGGATCTTGGAGTTGTTTCCCTAATGTACAACCATGACAAACTCCATCAAAACATGAAATTGTATGAAGATCATTTACCATACCATGAGTTCTCAACTCCTTCAAATATCTATGATTAAGATGTATAAATTTCTCATACCAAAGCTTACTCTCAGAATCTGCATGAGAAACCAAAAATGTCTCTATAGTAGGAATATCATCAAAACCCTCAAATTAATTGAGTCGAGAACTATGATAAAAAACACCCTATGTAATTAGTGTGTGAAGATATATCAATTCTCAAATTTCATCCCCCTGAGGTGTGAAAGTTACTATCTTACCCTGATCAGAATGAAAAATATAATAAACATAAAACAAATTTATAGTGATGTTAGGGACATATAGTGGATCATTGATGTGGCCACCCTTAAGCTATATATCACTCTTTCCCTTAACATAAATAAAGTAAGAATCTCCAACCTCAATGTTTGAAGTAGACCTCAAACCAAGAGATACAAAAGACTCCTTGGAAGAAGTCACATGGTCATAAGCATTAGAATCTATGACCCAACTTTCTAAAATAGGTGACTGAGATCTCCCAACAATATTAACTGCTTTACCATGTTCATTTGGTGGAGTGGAGATAGAAATCTTGTGTTTTCTGACAGCATCCTCCAAGGCTTGCATTCTCTTAAAACACCTATATTCTTCATGAATAGTCCACCCACAAAATGAGCATGAAGGGCTAGACTTATTCTTAGATTTTAAAGATGATTTGGGTTTAGAGTTATTGGGTTTAGATTCACTTTGAGATGGATGAGGAATATTCCTAGATTTACTCTATGATTTTCCATTGTTGTTAGGATTAGATGCTACTAATGCTTTTTGAGAGGTGGAAGACTCAAAGTGAGATAAATTGGATACATCCCTAGTAAGTCTTTCACAAAACAACTTTAAATCATGCATTTGGAATGTGACACCTAAGGCATCCATGCTAGAGAGAAAGGTAGAAGCAAATACTTGGAATGGAAATTTCAATTTAGATTGAATTAGGTACACACATTCTTCATATTTCTTATCTTTTCCACTCCCCTGCAATTATGTCAACATTTTTTTAAACTTATATAGTTAGTCTACAATAGAGGGAAAATATTTAGGGTTGAGAGAACTAATCTCGACTTCAAGATGCATGGATCTCATGTGATCTACTTTCCCAAATAAACCCTTTAGTTTAGCCCATATTTTTAATGGAGAATCACATCCATCCAAATGAAAGAAAAATACTAGCACTCATATAAGCCCCTATCAAACCCATACATTCTTTAAATTTACATTGGTGCTGAAATTTTTCATATTCTCTAGTGAACTGTGGTTGAACTTCATTCAGGAGGGACCATAATCCTTTGTGTTTAATGATTTTTTCCATTCGGGGTCTCCATGGATGGTAATTATGTATAGTCAAAGGTTACATTGATCTAAAATAGAATAAGAATACATGCTATCAAATCATCAAAGAGCAAACCAAATGAAAAAGGGTGCACAAATCAACACTGAGACAACCTCCCAAAATATTTGTATTGAGCATTTATACAAATATATGACATAAATGGATAGATAATTGAAAATAATATACTTTTGAAAAATCTGAACTTGATTTTGAGTTACGATTTAAAAGTTAGAGGCTTTATGAATTCCCATAAATGGGTCAAAAGTAATAATAATTACATTACAAGCTGATTTGTGTGACCAAATTAGTAGTGAACCTAGCCTTCCAACTACTTGTTGAAACTATAATTTCACCACAAACATTATCATGATGACAAAATTTAGAAAATATCTTATTAGTGACCCATGTGTGCTTACAAGTGAAACTGACCTCCTCTTAAGGTGAAAATATAGCTAGTAAAAAACAAATAATGAACAAAAAAACTATTTTAAGAGGATGAAAGGTGGATTACTATTGTCTTAACCCTAGGTAGGTGCCTCTATGAGCCTCGTGGTCTGAGTAGAAAGATGGGATGTCAAGGAAAAGGGGAATAAAGTTACCTTCACACACCTCCAATGTATCTTCACATAGACTTAGGAAGAGAGGTAAGTGAGAATCTCCATGTAGATCAAAAAAGGATGTTGATTTCCATCAAAATATTTAACTAAGTGAAACCAACTAAAGATCAACAAATTAAAAAAAAAAAAACTTTTAACACACTATTCTCTTTCCAACGTACTTCCATGTTGACTTGCAGATCAAGAGAAGGGTGATTAAGTACAATAAGTTTATTATGATCTTATTTGAAGATAAAAAATGATACAAGGAAAGGAGTAACACAAACTATTGAAATGCATCCTTCTAGCTCCACATAGACCTACAACTCTTCCTCTCAGTAGACTAATCTTCCTTTACATAGGCTGTGAGACTTCCACACTCACCTGTAAATTGAATGCACAAAAAAATAGTTCTTTGATCTCCTTCTAATGTAAACCTATAGTAGATAACACCAAAAATGATTAGAATTCCACCTCCAATGCTCCAATGTAGTATATCAACAATCCAATACACAAGAAAATAAGGGACACTACTTATGCAAACCTCTAATGTTCCAAAAATAGGATCCCAGAGATAGAATGGTACAACTGCAGGCTATGTGCATAGATTTGGGGGATAATTCTATGGACATACGCAATAATTTATATGTATTATTACATAACATATACACATTTTTTATAAAAATAATGAGTGCATATTCCTTTAGCAATAAGAATGCATATGAATTCTAGGAATGCGTTTGTATTTCTATAGTGAAAAGTAATGCGTAGATGTCACCTGAACATTAAAACAAAAAAACCTGAATTAATAATTTAACTTTTTCTCCTTTACATTCATGTTTTTCCCTCTAGCTACCTTCCAACTAATGTTTTTCCCTTCATCTCACATGGAAAGTGTTAAATCCTACATGTTGGTGCACTCTACTTAACTACCTGACTAATCCTTTGCCTAACCCTCCACCCAACCCTCCTAATCCTCTACCTAACTCTCCACCTAACCCTCATATAGTTTCACTAGATCCCCCAGGGAGTCATGAGGATATAGATACTCACATAATGGAGAACAAAATTGAAATTGAGTAGATAATTAGGATAATGAGGGAGCCCACTTCCATGAACACCCACCACACCTATTTGGACAATACCCTAGAGTTATTATTAGGTCAAGTTAACTCGATAACAAGTCAAATTAATAGATGGAGATAATATAAGGATAGTTTTATGGATTACTATGTTGATAAATTGTCAGCATATGAGGTGAAGAACAAATAAATAATAATAAAAAACAATTTTGTGCCTTATTTATCAACCCAACCACCAATTCACCATTTTTCATAATGACCAAATGTTTCCAAATCCATCAATGCCAACACAATTTGATTAAATTCAATTTTTGGGAGTGATGGTGGATGGTATTTGACTATAAACTATGTAATAACCATGAGGTCCCTTTGTACTTTTTGAGGAAACTCTATTATGAGTTTGTCCTCACTGAAATTCCAAACTATTTTAACTATGGTGAGTTTTAGGGTTGAGGTAAAGGCCCCATGCAGGATCGACCAAGTAAACATCATGCATCTAATTGGCTTGCAAGGATCCCTACCAAAAATCCATTTCATCCAAGATTTCCTCTATGGTGAAGGAGGTTATGGAGATAGACAATTTGCATGTGCTTAGTATGCTTACTGATACACTCCTTCATCATATGAGTAGGCTATTAGAAATAGATGCTTGAGATACTCCACCTAATGGCCATACCCAACCCACTCATGTATATGTTATGGTGTTATATGCACTGCACCTTAAAAAAATGGTGGCACTTTAGGGGGCTTAGAGGATATAATATTGACTAATGAGTTGTTAGCACACACATTTGGTTTGGATATATTGGGACTCTCTACACACATGCAGGTATCTTTTATATACATTTCATGTTAAATTTTAAAGTTACATTTACAAATTGAAAAGGTAAAAATTAATTTACACATTTAAATTGAATAATATATATGTATTTTTTTGTGTTACAGGAGGAGTGTTGCCTTCGACATCATAATTTCAATCTATTGATCTAGGTAGTGGGCCAACCCCTACTATATCTATTTGTATCAATACAACAACATATACATTTTCATAAGTAAAATTTCATGTGAATATTATACACTCTAGATGTACATTCATACACCTTGATTGCATTATTGGTAGATTTTGTGTAAGAAAATATAAAATACCTAATATAATTTTGTTGGAATTTTTATTGTTTGATGTATTAACATGGATTGGCATAGTGTTATAAACTCATCCTCCATCTCAAATTTTTTGATTTTATTTCAACTTTCAAACTATGTTTTCAATAACCAAAATAGAAATTTGAACATTTGATTGATATCCCATTATATGTTGTTCCCATAGCAGGTCAATCCCAATCAGTAGGATTGGATATATATATATATATATATATATAATTCATTTGATAAAATTTATTTGTTAAAATATATTTCTATCAATTTCCCTATCGATCATATCATGTCTTTATCAATATGCACACCACTCCTTTCTTTTAAATATTGGCCTCATAGCCAGCCATTTGATTCCTTGTTATCCAAATCACATATAGGAGTTCAATATCTATGATCTATATCCAATATTGTCATAGCTATAAATTCAATTCCCATCAATTCCAATCAAGCGTAAAAATTTCATCTCTATCTATGGAGTTATAAATTTAGATGACATGGCATCTTGATCCCATTGTACCTAGTCAATTCTAATTTCCAACCAGACTCTAAATATTTGTTTATGTAAAGAGGTAGGTCAATTCCACTTGAATATAAACCCTTAATATTGATGGGTAATAGTGAGTTGATCTATCCCCATATCTATCTCACTCTGAGAATATTCATAATATTTATATTTAATTGGAATTCACTTGATTTCACTTTGCTAATGTTATTGCTTCTTGTGTTCAATAGGTTCTCAATCAAAAGTAGTCAGTTTGGATTGATACACACTCAATTCCAATTGGGGATAATAATTTAATCCCATTTTATAAGATTTATTATTCCCCTCTTTATTAATATATCTATATAGAGTAGGCCATTAGATCCTATTAGTTTATTGGGAGAGCATCGACTATAAACTATAGCCTATATGTATGTGGCATAGGCCTTGCGACCATATACAAATAGGGGACCTCAAACCCATATAGATAGATGGTGTCGAGTATTTTTTTACCACCACCTACTTAGGGGTCACAAATACTTAATATATCTAGTTGGGGGAGAGGGCCTATCTATATCCATGCACTTTCTTCACTCAAGTGACATGTTGACTCTATAAGACTATAACACCTTTCATCAGGAAACTCCCCCTAAAATTAATATCGAGTGTTGACAAGACTATATCACCCTTTTTTGACCTCAACCTACTTGAAATATATACTTATAGACCTTATATTAATATAAGGATAAATATTTGACCTAATGTCACCTATAGGGCAACCAAAATCATGCACTTGTAAAGAAGATTGTCCACTCACTCTTATCTCTACAATATTTTGTTTTGTTTTCTGTATGTTTCTTTAGATTTTGATGAGACCTATTTTATAAGGTTCTAGACACTCTTAAAATGCTTGCATAGATGTCCTCCATAAAATCAACCTATCACTCTAGGTGTCTTAACTTGATTAAAACTCAATTTACAAACTTCTCAACAAACACCTATATAGGTTACTTGTCTTATCACAATGACTATTTCTAAGGGATTTTTGATCACACCAATACTCAGTTGGACTGAAAAGTAATGAATGTCTGTAAGAAAAGTATTCAAGGTGTTAACATGATCAAAATTTGAAAACAAATCAATTTAGACACTATAGCCGATAAGACTATCCTGAATTATATCAAGTCATTGCCTTAAGATAGTTAGGCCTAATGACCTTAATCATGTCAAAATACAAAATGCACCTTAGCAAAGCTATACAAGCATCCAAACTAGTGTATATATATGTATCAAGGATGTTTCAACACCTAAATTACATTCAATGATTCAATTTCACAAAATTCACTCATAAATCCTCCCTTGTCTTATCATTCTCCCTCATGAAACTGACATTTATTACCTTCAGTGTGGTGTTACAAGTCACATGTTGTACATATCCATTTGTCACACTCATGCTTCCTATGGCCTCATTATATTTTTTCATATATTAAACAAGACTAAGTTATTTAGTAACTTGTTTAATCAATGAATTGCCCAAGTTATTAATTATTAGGTTATTTATTTAGTTGATGACTAAGGTGGACATTCCTCCATCATTGTGAGTTGAGACAGACTTGAGCATTACTACTGCAATGTCATCTGTACAGGCACTCACTGAGCTATGTATATTCACTTGTAATTTTGAATTATAATTTAATACTTTTGTTTTAATAATTTTACTAAATGCTTGGGAAAATATAACTTATATGCATGAATGTATCATGTATGTAGGGTTGTCATATGACATTTGATAGTCTGATTCAGACAACTACTATGAAAACTCCTCATGTTTCTTCATCATTTGACATGCCTATTCATGCAGGTAAACTTGGCACTGACCCATTAGAGTGTCAATGGAAAATTGAGAAGGATCATGAGATTGTGATAAGTGTATGTTTAAATGATTATTTTACTATAGTTTAAAATGAGTTTCTTAACTTGGTTTCATATATACTTGTTAATTTTATAATATTTTTTTATATTTAAATAGGTTTAGTTTCAAGCGAGCTATGAGTGTAATACCCATAGTAAAACCTTGGAGAAGTCTAAGGCATTCAGGATGTCTCCATCTACAAGTAGGGCATTCCAGGGAGAGTCTTCTTTGAATAAGGCAAAGAGAGGGAGACTATTTGATGATTAAGATGTTTTAGATGATGTACTTTTTTATATGCCTATATGGCAATGCACGTATTTTTGTCATTTTTCATGCGTATATGATGTATTCACCCAACATTAGATACTATGTTTTTAGACATGATGTAATTTTTTGTATGCCTATATGGAAACTCATGTATTATTGACATTGTATCCCTATATATGGCATTCGTACATGGCATTCTTATTTTGTACATGAATATTTAAGAAAACCAATTTAGTAAATCATTTTTGAATCACTTGTGTTTAAATTATTATGAATGATTGGTTTTGATGTATTCTTAAGCATTACAAATGTTATGAGATTGAAAATAACTTTTTAGGATAATGCTATAAATAAGATTGGTATGATAGAGCCTACAGTTAGAAAGATTGACATTTCTTGTTCTTAAGAAGCTTTGTTTATATAATAATTCAAATGAAATAAGAAGTAAGGGGTGTTGAGCCTATATTTTCATTAATTTAATCCTATACTAGTGATTGAATAAGTCTTGAATTGGTAGTTGTTAGACACCTAGTCACTTATCTTGTTTCTGAGTCTTGTGCATGGATTGGGATTAAGGGAAACGTATCCTTATAAGAAATAAAGAATATTAGTGATTGAATTTAAATTATGTTTGTATGATGATGCATAGGTATGGAGTAGAAGTATAAAAAATAATAATTATCTAGTTCTAAACCCAATTTATCACATTCACTTGCTATGGTTTGATTTGAATCTTCTTTCACAAGCTAGCTCCTCTTTTGAATCTTTGGTCTTCATAGCTTCTTAGACCTCATACTTATTCCTTATAATCTAAGTATCACCTCCTTGATGGAATTGAAAATTTTCCATACATTTACAACTCATCTTTTACCTCATTCCATTCATCTCATTCACAAACTTCCTCTCAATCTCTTTCTAGTTTCTTACTGGGAACCTTCTTTGGGTCTCAAGGACCAAATCTTGGTCTATATTTCAAGAGCTCAACCTATTGTCACATATGGTATTATCTGATCATAACATACCTGGTGTAACACCATTAAATTACTCAAATAATATTTGACTCTCATTCCACACCTTATGGACGCAATGCTCTCTCAAGGCTTGTAGCCTTTTTTTACTGTATTTTAACTTGTATAGAAAATTTATATTTTCTCAAGATATTCTAAGGGAATTTATAGGTACCCTCTATCCTTTTCCATTTCTATGTAAAATTTCATATCCCAAATCCACATATAAATATCACTTCATTATCCTACTCTCATTTAGGCTTAAGTAGCCCTATTCCAAATCCCCAGTCCTAAAATCCATACACATCTATACAATCTTAGATTAAAAGTTTTTATTCACCTTGTACATGTATAGAGAAGCAAAATTACAAGTTTTATTAAATTCCCATTTTTAAATTTATTGGAAATTCCCAAACCTTAATCTAGGGATTCTCATGCCCTGTACAGACTCGAGGGCTTAAACAATTCCATATCCTGAGACCCATAACATTCCAAAGGACTAAATTTCCTTCAATAGGTCTATTTTTACCTTACCTAACTCATCCAATCATTATAAATCTATTAGCAACCATATATTCAAGTGTTATAGCTTGATTTATGTTAGACTATGCATTCTTTTGTAGACTGTGCAAGGTATATTTTAACTATGTCACTTCAAGGGAATTCCAAACTTCACTAAGGGCATCATAAAACATTTCTACACTGTCCAAGTGTACTAAAAATCAATATCATCACAATCTCTTATCCTTTTGAGTTTTAAAAATTCTTACAACTCACCAATTGATTGCAAATAGGGGTCTTGATTAGATAGGCCTATGTCTTGTTTCATGAAATGATTTTTGTTAGATATGTTTACTAACTTCTGAGGTTTTTTATCCACATACTCTCCAAAGGATTCATCTTCAATACATACTCAATACATCTTCATAACTTCCAAGGAATCATCTTCAATACATAATAGCCAAAGTACCAATTTGAACTTTACACTAATCTTCTTTACTTTAAAACATCCTCATGACATCTAAAACATCTCATAACACCTTTCCAATGATAAAAAAAACCAACTTTGCCTTTATGCCTTTGAGACTGCCTATGGGGATTAGAGCCTACTTATGGGTATTTCATGAAGTTTGGAGTGTGAACACCCTTTAAAGTTTATTAAGAGGTTTAAAACCATATTATCATACTTATAAAATACTTCCCTAATCTTGTAGCCCTCAAACACACCTTAAAACTCCAAAAAGTATGCCTGCATAAATAGTGACCATTATGAGACATGGAGGAGACTATGAAAAAAATAGAAATTACAATTTTAATATTACCTTATAAATATTATTTATTTGTATATTATGTCATGAGGACCAATATTACCAATTTTCAAGTCATTTGGATATGTACTTTATCTTGTAGACCCTTTTTACCACAATTTATGAGCTGCCTACATGCTCCCTTCATGCCAAAACTTGTCTTTATTCAAAATTTTGCATGAAAAACATGAAATTTATCACTTATATATGTAAATATAGGTTTAAAAAATAGTATTATATGGTTTTAATACCTATCTAATGCCTAAAATTCTTCCTGACATCTAGAACTGATAAAACTTCATTTGGTCTCCAATGGTTGCCTTCTTCACTGCATCAAAATAGTGGGAACTTTAACTCTTTATAGGACCTTTATTATGTAATGGGATGTTTTTTAAAGTCATTAATACCATTTTTATCAAATTTTTTGCTTTGACTTAACTTGTAGATGCCCCAAACTGACCAATTTCTCTAAGGTAGGCTCTAATGTTGACCATGATTTGACATAAGGTTGACTATAATAAAATAATTAATATTTAAAAATTTATAAAATACTTAAAAATATATTTAATTTTTATATTAGGTCATAATGAGCCTTTCCACCAAATTTCATGATTAGATCCTGCATATTTTGGCCTGTAGGCCCATTTTAGTAAAAGTTAGTGACATGTGTCTGCTTAGTCAAAATTCACAAATGAGTTTTCATCATATTTTTCCTTGGTTTATCTATTATAATAATGATTTTTCATATAAAATCACATGGAACCTCTCCTTTCATGATTTCACCCTTCATTTACTATCTCACAATCTTCCATGTCACCTTGTACCTTCTCAAAAGACCTCATATGACTGCATGCCAATAATACTTAGAGATTTACGATATGATAAATGGGATTATTTTGTATAATTCACACCCATTTATCCCAATTACGACTGATAATTTATTTTCAACCACCCTTCAACCTTCCTCTATCATGTTCTGACCACTTAACAAGGCATTTGGGCTTCACATAGTCAACTTCTATACAAAAGCCTATACTACATATTCATGTTCAAGAATTGCTTTAGTTTTATTGAGAAGATTGAGATATTGTTAATTTAAATTTTAATATGGATGGATGTGTTTACATATGTCCTTTTTGACTTGAGATAAACTTGAGTCCACACTTATAAGCATATGACTATGCTAAGCATCTTGATCCTTGATGACTTTCATCAAATGAGTGTGTCATTGTACCATAGACCCTCTTCACCTTACCTTACTTAAGCTCTACTTACCTCATCATCCCTTGAGAAATTATTTTCATTGGATATGACTTATAGAGATCACTAACCCTCAAACTACATGATTCAATCCTAAAGGATGACTATATTCTCATGACCGTGTGTCAATGCTAGGAGTTCCATGAGTGCAGATTCCCTTGGATAACCCTCCTCATTGCATTTGTCCTTCCATGTTTCATGATATTCCACATTTCATTATGTTACTCCAAATATATAACCATTTATCTCATCATTTCCCCTTTGTTTAGAAAAAAGCATGTGTCTAGAAAACTTGTATATGAGTATTTGAGCCTTGATGTTGGATATAACATTGATTTGAATACCTTTTCATGATTTACAGGGTTCATTCCTTAGGGTTTCCAAGAAACATAGTCATATACATGACACTCCTTTCATAAATCATTTTCTTCTCAACCCATATTTACTTGAAGATAGACCTCAAGCCCTATGATGGCTGTAGGTACATGTTTTCAAAATATTGCTTTGGCCAAGAAACTTCACCATTAACAATCTTGACTTCATGATCATGTTTCCCTAGTTTTAGGTGCATGCTTTGAGGGCATGACTACATGTGTTCTTTGAAGACCTATCCTAGCAGCTTGACTTTGTAGAAGCCCACCTCTCACCTTAGACACCACCATCCCACCATGGAATTAGTCAAGATGACCCACTATTCTATCTATGCACACTAACCTAAAGGATGGACTATAGGTGGAATATTTTGACTATGACTGATGTATTAGGTGTTTAGGAACATTTCTTAAAAGATCCAAGACCCCACTGATCCTTAATGCTCATGGAACCTCAATGAAACACCATCATTGTCAAGTAAACCTTCATTTAATCTTTCTTGATAGTATTAACCCTTCTAAAACAAACTATCTTTTTTTTAGATGATAGATTCTCCATTAGGTGTTTAACTACTCCTTGGTTGTATTGAGGTGATGTACTGACTAGGGTCATGATTGAGGGTGTTTGGAAAGTTTTGGAAACCTACGAAGTGTCTTTGATTATTCTATAACATGATGGCATATGTGAAAACTTCAATAAGCTCCTAAAATGGTCCACACCCTTTGAAAACACATAAAATCCTTGCTATGCCTTATTGATCAGGTTCTTGGCCTCCCATCTGGCTTGATCGACAAACCCACCACCCATTTCGAGCTCAATAATGACCTTCCCAATACATGAAAGATCCTAATTTTTATCCTAACTTTAGGCATGTATAAAACCAAAACTATAAGCCATATGGATGAACCATAAGATCCTTTATGAGCATGGGAAAACCCTCTAATTACACCCCAAATCTAGTCTGAATCACCTATAAGAGAAATTCATGCCAGAAATTGCAATAATGGGTCATAAAATGCAAATTTTTAGCAGTGAAGAGACAACTTATTGACCTCCAACTAACATTTTTGCCTCCAGGACTAGCAAGTGAAAATCCATTGCTTTAAGTACATATATATAGGTAAATTACACATGTTCCAATGATCATGACATCTAATTCCACCTGTAAGTGCATTTTCATTACTATTTAGGAATGCCATACCAATGAAAAGTATGTTTGCTTTGTGTGTAACATTGGTATGTAATGCCATTTGAGGCAATTTTAATGCATTTGGTTTACCTAGAAGACATATATATAATTCTAAATAAGGAAGTTTATGTATTTCAAGGCTACAAGGAGAAATAGACTTGTCTTGAGAAATTATTCAAGAGCATGGAAACATAAAGTACTTTTAGTAAGCATCTCTTATCTTCAAGAATATGAAATGATTTACTAACTGTGCCAACCACATGAAGGTGGAAGCTTATTTGGCACCACTAACATACAAATTTTTTTTAATAAGTAATTAAAGATATAATTTATGCATGTAATACCTACAAAATAGAAAAACATGGTAAAATTGATTACATATACATTTTACAAGTCAACATTCCTACACATTTCAATCCAATGAACCACTTGGATCTGCTCTAATCTTGATAGTATCAAGCATAGCTTCATGGTCTAACTCACAAACTTTCCATAGATTCTTGTTTCTTGGCCTCCCATGATATTTTTTCAAATTAATATTCATTGCAAGAACCAAATTTAAATAATTCAGTATCTTCCTATTGCATTTTAAAGTCTTCAAACAACCATACATTTGAAATTTTTATAGGATATCATCAAAGCCAAGTTATAGTGACTACCATAGACCCATTGAAATAATCAATGTTTTCTCCACCTATGACCAGGGAAGTTAATTTTTTTTCCATCTACACACTGAAATAACTAGTAATTTATTCCCTATTCATTATCCTCATCTGCAATAACTACAAAAACATGGCCTACATTATAAAAAAACAAATTTTAATGACACTATGAAGATAGATAATGAGAATAAATAGTACATAAAGATTAATCTTCTACCTGGATACACTAGATCAAATATATGGTCAAATTCATGTGATGATGTCATATCTGTAAGTTGTAATGCTAGTAGAACATGATATGTGTTGATTGGAATTAGAGGTCTAAAAATCTAGTCATCCAACCACTCTTGTCACTCACACTCATTCAAAATAGATTCCATGCATGCATAATAAAAGCATGCCAAGTGTCATGTATGAATAGTCCAAGAACCTACATTTGATCTACAAAATGAGTGGAGCTCACTTGAACCTTTTAGAGTCATACAATCCTCATAATTTGCTAAGTCTTTTTCCTCTATTAACCAAAAATGTCTATGAATAGTAGAATTTTCTTGAGCACCATGACATATGTTCTCATTACACCATTTGACCATAGTTTTTACATCAATAAATTTAATAACATGGTCAAATTTTAACTCTTCCCTTGTAACGACTCTTTTTACACATGCTCCAATACCATCATGCTCCCATTTTCCATGGCCAGCCTTAGTGAAACTCCAAATATGTTATACGCTAGTGGTACATGCATACTACTCAACCAATAAAACATCCTTTCATTATTGAATTATGATGTGCAATTGTCTAACCAAATGTAATGTTGTTTGAAATTAATGTTCTTTTGAGTCAACTGTCCATAGAATTTCTCAAAACAACCTTGCTCATACTCTGTATAATGTGATCATTTGTCATTGATATATAAATGGTACTTCCTTAATATTTTTCAATCTTCCTCTATACTATCAGGTGCATGCATGAATTATATATGCATGAATATGGAAACTTGTGTTGAGTTGTAATACTACAATTGAACTTCCATTTGTGGTTTAAATGTGTAATTTTTAGCAAAGTAAATTATTGAAACAATAAAATCAAGTGGGAACGTGTCCTTGTTTAGATTCAAATGTTCATCCATCATTTATCCCTATGTGTATGCCTTACATACTCATAAACAATTTTCTCCATGAATTCGACCATACATTATGAAACATGTATCTCTTTCATAACAAGCTCACACCTTTTAGATTCTTTGCCATCTTTTAAATGATGAGTCATAGATTTATATTTTCTCAAACCAATTAATTCCTATTTAATTACACTTGTACACTCATCATGGATACATTTTTCTAATTTTGACAATCCATTGCAAATGCTGCAATTACCATCCAAACATGCTTTCTTATAAAATAACTGTCCATCTAGTTTTTCACAAAAAATATTTGGAATAAATTTCCTTGCTAATTTTGGTGAAAATTTTATGCCACACTCTAGCAAAAAAAATTTAGTATGTAAATTACAATTAATATGGTGAAAAACATCTTAGTGCATTGAAAATTCAATATGTTGCCTACAACAACAAGTGGTGCATGTGTGATTTATTTTTACATAAAAAGGTTTGGCCATCTCAAAAAATCTTTGACTAATAGCAATTTATGGATATTTTTCCAAAAACTTAGAGTACAATTGTGTTTGAGTCATATCTAATAATTTTTTTGGATGTGGTTCACGATTACGAGAACCAACTCTTCTTTTCACTACATCTCTTGCATTGGGTGAAAATCTTGTATTATCTTTCCAAAATTGTGCAAGTAAGTCTTTTAAAGCATCAACTATAGCTTTGTCCTTTCATAGAAGTCTACCAGAGAATGACCAGAACTCTTTTGTATTGGGTTCATTAAGTCTTTCATGTCTTACAATTTATTTCATTAATGTTTTTATATTTAGATCAAGTGTTTGGCTTATTTTTGAAATCAATCATTTTTCCCTATTTTAGCACTTATTGCACAAGTTGTCATTATATGTTGGACAACATTACAATCTTTATTTCATGATTTTGGGCCTATAATATGATATGCATTATGTATATTTTCAATATTTTCATTGTTTTCATCATCCATGTTAGATGTTCTTAGTCCTAATGTGTACATTATAGGTCTTATCTTAACCAATCTCATCAATGAAATAAATAAATTACATCTTTGACTATCATACTCAAATCTATGAAAGAAACTATCCCAAATTTCTTGAGCTAGTATTCTTGAATGGTGGTCAGACATTTTTTTATGCATTGGTTTTAAAATATTTTCATCAACTTCAATTAAGTACTTGTGTTTTCTACACATAATTATTGGAGGTGTTGTTATTGGTGGAATCTATTCAGAGGGTGTTTCAAAATCATTATATGTTTTCATGAAATTTTCTTCATTATATGTTTCCATGAAATTTTCTTCATTGTTAATTTAATCATTATTTGTGTCCATTAAATTTTCTTCATTTTTGGTGGGTAAAGTATCATGCATAGGCTCTTCATCAAAAAAATCAAAAACTTTAAACTTTGAATGTGAATTTCTAACATTATATAATTTATTATTTTCCATTTCATCATAATTCAATTCATTAATGTGATTTTAATCAGAATTGAATTCATTATTGTTAGTTTCATCATTAAATTCATTATTGTCAATTTACTCATTATCTAAGGCATTTGGATCATCAGGGTTAGTGTTTTTACCTTGCTTAAAAAAAATGCTTGCATTCGTACCTTGTTTTTCTCTCTCAACTCTTTCAATTTCTTTGGTATTTTTTTATTCAACTTCTTCCTCTTCCTTGAATGTGAACTGGAGCCCATTTTGACAAAATCAACCAAGAAAGTACTTAAAAATATGGGGTAAAAAAACTACAAATAAAGTACACAGAGAATATGCAGAATGCAAAGGGAATGTCTTTGGGGAAAACATACTTGATTCGAGATACAAATAGATGTTGAAATGTAGGTTTATGTTTTACTTCAAGGAACATGTATGCATTATAGGAATGTGTATGCATTGGTGTAACACATATGCGCTCATGGAAGTATAGGCATATGCTATAAAAATAAGCACAAAGGCTCATATTCAATATATAAAATCCCCTATAATACTATAATATGATGTAATAAGACACAATATGACTATACTATGATGCATAAATCACTAATATGATGCAATAAAACTATCAGATGCTGCAATAAAGCTAGCATATGATGAAATAAGGCTTAATATGCTGTAATAAGGCTCAATATGATATAATAAGACTATCATACGATGGAATAAGAATATCATATGATGTAATAAGACTATCATACGATGAAATAAATATCCAATATGATGTAATAAGGCTATCATATGATGCAATAAGGCTATCATATGATGTAATAAGGCTCAATATGATGCATAAATCCCCAATACATGATGTAATAAGACTCTTGATAAGAATATGAAGCAATAAGACTATCATATGATGAAATAAGGCTCAATATGTAAGATGAAATGACCTAATTTTGCCCAAAATCCCATCATAGGTCTTTACAAAAATAGGTGAATAATGAGTTCACAAAATAAAACTAATCACATTCATGAATTTATGCATTTGTGATGAAATCAAGGAATTTAGGGGTTGTTTTTGTTATAAAATTGGGATGTAGGGTTAGGGGTTTAGTGTAATGGGTTTGTACATGTGTATATTTCATGAAATTAGGGTTTAGGGTAACTATACATGTTTAAGTGATAAAATTTGGGTTTATGATTAATATTTCATGAAACGTGACATAATTTAACCCCTTTAATCATAGTGTTGACTCTAATTTAGGTTCAATGGGTTTAAATTGGCCACATTTGAATTTATATTTCCATTTCTAAATAAATTAGGGTTATTTAAGCCATACATGTTGCATAGATTATACAATTGACTCTACTATAAATCTAGTTTAGGGGCTCAATTTTACCCAAATCATGTCCCTAATTACACCAATTGACTAATTGGTTCAGTTCATAATCTATAATCATACTTAATTTTGTCCTAAATCATATATCATGCTATTATAGTTACATCAAAAAGAGGTTAAAATTGGCTTCCCATGCCTCCTTGATTGAGTGAATCAACTCTTTGGTTCATTGTACATATACATGATGACATTCTAGGATTAATTTCACTCCAAATCACATCATGTATACAATTTAATATAGGTTCATACATGGCTTATTTTGACCCTAATTGTCCCTATAATTGAACCTTATTATGTCATGTGTGTACCTCATAGACCTAAAAGTGTTCAAGCTATCAGATAGACATTAGGTCCTAAAAGTTTTAGAGTTGACAATACCCCATGAGGCAAAATCCAATTCCATATCACTACGTGTACCTTGTACATGCTCAAAAGTCTCAGCGCTATTAGAGGTGTTAGGTCCTAAAAGCATTAAAGAGTTAGTAGATATTTGTGAGGCCTAATAAAATTAGATGTCACTGCATGTATCTTTTACACACATATTAGTGTTAGAGATATAACTGTTAAGTCTTAGAAGCATCAAGTTTGTCAGAGCCTCAAGATGCCTAATACAATCAATGATTTCCACATGTAGGTCTAGTACACCTAGAGAAGTGTTAGAGTTATCATATATATATACATAGATTTTTGATTCTAAAAGCATTAGAGATGTTAGCACCCTAAGAGTCCTGATAGAATCAGAGATGGCCACGTGTACTTCTATACACCAAGTGGCCGATTTGAATAGATAAAACCAATAGGCTGGGCATTTTTTGTTATGTCAAGTTATAAAAAGTACTCAATGACAACATCAAAAATAAGAAACACTTGGAAAAATATGAGCACATCATAGATGCCATGAGGACCAAATCTAGGTGTGTGCACATTATGCACACTCTACATTTATTAGGTCACATTAGTGGAACTCATGATATTTGATACCTAGATAGGTCCCATCACCTCCAACTAATCCAACAAAGCATAATTCACAAATATCATACATACATATAAGCTAAAAATGTTTAAAGATTGACATCGATCCCATTAACTCATGTCTAGTAAATAATTCACATGATGCAAGCCTCTGATAGGATGGGCCTGGCCCTGATGTGTCAAGTCATCAAAACAAATCAATGATCCCAACAATAATATAAAATACTTGGAAAAATATGAACACATCTCAGATGCCATGAGGGTTAAATCTAGGCATGTGTACGATACATTATCTACATTTATTATCTCACATGAGTGAAACTCATGATCTTTGATACTTAAACAGGTCCCATCACCTCCAACCAATCTAACTAAGGCCTATTCACAAATCTATCATACATACATATAAGCCAAAAATATTTAAATATTGAAATTGATCCCATCAACTCATGTCTAGTAAATAATTCACATGATGCAAGCCTCCAACTTGCTATTAATGTATGAAAATTATCATGTAGATCCCTTTAAGGTCCCATCCAAATTGACCAAGCACCGAACATTATTAGTTTTCTATGTATGCATTCAAATTATTTAGATCTTTTTACCTTGAATTACATCAAATCCAAAAGTACATTCATATTAAGTCCTACATGCAAGAGACAACACAATTCAATAATGGACTCCTCAACCTCAAATCCCAAGCTAGAGTAAGAATTATAAGATAATATTTTATTGAAGTCCACATCATAAGGTTTAAGCTCATTAAAATGAAATATGAACAAGATGATTGAAGATATGTACATAATATATAATCTTGAAACTTTCAGTGAGGGGGTACACACTGGTATTCAACTATGATCAAACATCTATATGAGGTGAGTAACATCATCCACATGAATAATTATTGGGTCCCTTTGCTCAACATCATCATTGAGGGGAAGTGGGTCTCAGATTTAGGGGACATTATCACCTATAATGTATCTTGAATAAGGTTAATAGATTTTGAGATGGGGTAAATTATACAATGTCATACATGGTCAATGCCAAGTCTATGCCACCTTATATTTCTAAAGAATATCCATCCCTTAATGGTTTCAAACACTATCCCTAGTGAATTTAGATATTTTTTAAGTTATACATTCATCACTATAGGCACAACATCTTAAAACAACATCATCATTAATATACATGTGACCATTTCAATTTTATTGAGCTCAAAACCACATCTTATACAAAATAAAATGTGTACCCAACTTGACCAAAATATCAAAATATTTAATAAAAACTCATACCTTGTACCCATCATCCTAATTTCCTATCTTACCATCCCAATTACATTGTAAGGTATATAACTCTATTTTATTGATAAACAAAGAAGTGTCTATCTTGTTTTTGATCTTGCAATTGTTGCATCCATGGTGTGGCTAGGACTAGTCCCATGTCAAAGACACACTCTTGAGATGAGGTGGGAATGGATGGAGTGGTTGATGGTTGTCCCATGTGTGATGGAGGGGTAGATGAAGGACGTGCACGAAATCGAGGATTAACCATATTTTCACAAGAGATCTTAATTTTAAGCAAAATTTGAACAATGTATTTGAATACATTAGGGGAATCTTGAATAATTGTAATAATAGAAGACTATTGTTAGAATTTCAATTGGGACCTCAAAATACAAGTCTATTGAATTATATGTACTGAGTGACCTTAGAGGAAACTTAATGGAATTTATTCATCAAATTTTAGGAATGTTTTTGGGACAATCCAAAGCATGATTCACAGGTATTGGGTTTCATTAGATAGAATTCTTAAAATAGATATCTAAGAGATGTGTTGTTACACAAAGGTCTCAATTCTTATTTCTAATTACACAAGATTATCTATACTACATAATCCAATTAAATGGGTTTGTCACTTAAACAAATTAGTTCAAAATTTATAAATAATATGGTATAGTCAAAGATATCAAAGAAACAACAAAAGGGTAAGATATGATATTAGGCAAGTAGGATACTATCAATAAGAAACATGAAATTTAAGGGCAAGTAGGATTTTAGGCAAGTAAGTTAGTAAGGTATATCCTTTCCCTACTATAAGAAACACAAAATTTGCTTTTTGGTATTATTTCAAAACAATGCATAAGTGTTATATAATGTGTATGTATTATAAAATGTGTACGCATTATGAAACACATACATGTTATATAATGCATACATGTTATTTGAATTTGAATTCAAAACCAAGCCTCTAGGCTCAAAAATGGCTTGGATTTCTGAGTCAAAGTCTTGTGAGTGTGCATTTACAGCTGAGATCAAGAGTTTTGAAAAAAACCAACAAATTTTAACTTGAATTGCTAAATATGCTAAGGATTTTAATAACAAAATTTAAAAAACTATTACCGTCATGATGAACATGTTGTCCTCTTTTTAAATATATGATTTTTATAATTTTTAGGCTATTTTAATGTTCAAACTATTTTTATTTCTAACTACACCATTTTTAGGCAACTATATACGACACACACACACACGCGCACACACACACACACACACACACACACACACACACACACACACACACACACACACACACACACACACATGCCTATTCATGTTTACGTAATTTATTTTTTGTTGATCCAAATGTAAAAAATATTAAATGGTAACAAACTAGGCCTAATTATACATACATTAAAAAAATCAAATTTCATTTTTTTTGAGGTAGTTAGGGGGACCGTATGGCCGACTATCCATTTTTATCAGTTTTTAGGATCTACATAATTGTAAAATTAATAAAAAATATTCATTGAAAAAATATTAAAAAAATGTAACATACCAGAAGATCTTATCTAAATATTCACTAAAGGGTTTCAAACAATATGTAATGATACTCAAAAAATGGTGGGTCGCACGATCATCTATCTACTATGTTTTCTTGAAAAATAGGAGGTTTTATTCAAATTTTATATGTTTAACCTATTTATACTTAACCATTTAAAAAAAAATAGTTTTTTGGAAACTAGAGTCAAAATGCTACAATTCATTTTTTATATCATCTTAAAATTTTGAGTGTAGCCATCTCAAATTATCTATAGAAGTTTAAATTTATAAAATTTTAGAAAAATCATATTCATGGGTAGGTATTTTTTTGTCTCCCAATTGTGTGCACTTACCCTGTAAATGAATAGTGCCAGGGTCAAATAGAATTATCTAAAAAAATTGGATGGATATAATACTTCAAGGCTTTGGTATTATATAAGGAATGATAATATGATCATTCTAAGAACCCAAAAATCTAAGGCATTCATAACAACAACATCACAAGAGGTTGTAAAGATTAAATGCAAAGACAAAGAAAATAATATGATATTCAGAATAAGACATGTAATTAAAATGGATAAACCTTACATAAGTAGGCAAAGAAATATAAGAAACAAGCCTAACTAACCAATGTGAGATAAATCCACAAAGGAAAAAACTAGGGAATGATGAAAAACTATCTATAACCTAGTAAGCATGAGAATATATTCTAATAGAAATACTTTTTAGGGATGTAGGTTCATCAATGTAAAGATGACATCTTCATTCGTCAAAAAAAGTATACAAATGATATGTTAAATAAATTTAATATGGTTGATTTCAAACTGGTTTCCACTCCAACTACTCATGGAGTTATGCTATGTAGAGAAAATGGTGTTGAAAGAGTTGATAAGATAACATACAAAAGTATTGTTGGAAGCTTAATGTTTCTAACTCACACAAGACTAGATATTACTTATTCAATTTATTTTGTATCAAGATATATGTTTGAGCCATTTGAAATTCATATGAAGGAATCCAGGAGGATTTTAAGGTACGTGAAAGGTTATATTTTATTTGGTATTCATTATTATACTACTAAAAAGTTTGAACTTTTGGTTTTGGTGATTATGATTGGGGAGGTAGTTTGGATGACTGAAAGTCAACATCTAGGAATTATTTTTCACGCGATTCAGGTTTGGTTACATGGATCTCAAAGAAAAAAGTTTAGTTTCTCTTTCATATACAAAATCAAAATATATTGTAGTCACTTTAGTAGGCACACAATACTTGTGGCTCTAAAAGGTTTTAAAAGAAATTAGAGAGAAACAACATCAACCCATAATGATTTTTTATGATAATGTAAGTGCTATCAAATTAGCAAAGAATCCAATGCATCAAAACATGTCAAAACATTTTTATTTGAAGTATCAATTTATTTAAGATTTGATTTTGATGAAATATGTGGAATTGAAGTATATAAATACCCAAGAACATGTTGTAGATATCTTCACTAAAGCTGTTGCAAAAGTTTAGTTTTTAAAAATATGAGATCAAGTTGTTAGTCCAATCAACATCAAGGGGGATAATGTTGGTTAATTTTTGTTTATCACTAATTTTAGAGTAATTAAACTCATGCAATTGCTCTAAAATATTTTAATATGCAATTAAGCTATTTTTAGAAAAATAAAGCCTTTGAAAGGTTGAATTAAGTTTAGTTAATTTTAATGCAATCTATTCCTTTTTTTTATTATTCAACTAAATTTTAATTGATTTATTTAATTATTAGAAAAACATGTTCACATTTAATTCAATAAATACATTGTATTTGATTTTTAGTATTATGTAGAATGATTCAAATAATTTTGAGAAGTAATTTTATTTTAGTTGTTCCATATTTCTTCTGGTTATGCAATGAGTTCTTATTTTCTAGTTCTGCAGTGGTTTATTTTTATATATTTAAAAATCACTAGTAAAATTCCTAACATCCAAATCAATATTCAATAGACATCATTGGTAGACTCTCTAAACATCATTAGGCCCTTTGAACATTGCAGTAAGATGCTTCGAGCTCTCAACTTTAATAACTATAGGTGTTTTTGTAAAAAATTAAACACTCATTTTTTGTGAGGATGGATATAATCCTTGGTGAGGATGGAACTATTTATCTAAGCCTGATATTTAGATGAATTATGCCTAGAAGAAGGAAATATGTTCCTCTAGATACCAAGACCTGCACCTAAGCATCCATCCCCCTTTCTTCTCCACCTCTTTCTTAGACCATTTTGGTTAGGTAATGGAAATTAAGAAAGAGATAATTCTAGCATTCCCTTTGTCAGGTTGTCAATCTTAAAAGACAAGCCACATATAACAACTAGTAAATATTTACTACAAGTGGTATAAAATATTTATTGGGTTTAGTGATCATATGGATAAAATATTTAAGTAAATGCAATGTTATATTGATAATTTATGTCATTATTTCCACTGCCTCATCCTGATTTCCCAATAATTTTTACTAGTTTTTTGGATTATGTGTCACAATAACACTATAGTTGTTTCATGATTTCTTTATATTTATGTTGGTGATCATAGATACCCTTCCCCCCAAACCATACGAGATAGTTACCAACTATCACATGAATTTTTAGATTTATAGCAGTCCCTGGATGTCACTAACAACATAACAATTATGATAATGATGAAATGGTGATTCTGATAGTGAAATGAAGTGTTCTTTGATTTATGTGAAGTTCAGAATAATGTATAAATATTTTAACTGGTCAATATGTAGGAAAAATAATATTAGATGTTATAAATTAGATAATTTACAATTTACCCATGAAAAATTATTCACATATTACCTAACACACAAAATAATGCAACTTGATTCATATAGAGAATAGGGACTAATAACAAGTTAGAGAAAAATGAAAACAAGAGATATCTCTTGTGGACTAATAGTGCATACAAAAAATATTAATATGGTAGTTTAAAGAATATGATAAATAAAAATTTCATTACCTTGATAACCAATGTAGATGATGAGGAAATTATAGACAAGATAAATTGATTTTAAACATGTGGAAATTGAAATCTTGACAAACAATTGTGACAACTAGAATAAGGTATTTTGGGTGTAATGATTTATAAAAAAACCAAAATTTTATAGCAAGATTTTTGTCTTTTATAAAAAAATTCAAATTATGGTACCATAAAACTTCATATAATATTTTATTTTCATACAACCAAAATCAAATCAAAGTGAAAAAGGAAAGGTATTTTCCTTACAAAATATGTTGACCAAACTTGGACATTTCGATGTTCCTCATGTATAACCTAAACTTAGATGAGTGTAAGTAGCTCTCTAATTAAAATAGGTTTGTCAATTTGGTGTTGAAAAACTCTCACTCCAATTTTTTTTTCAACTTATTTTTGAAAATGTGAAAGAGTATTTTGATGATGTCAACTTATCATATGATTTATATTGGCTAGAAAAGTATTAGGGTTATAGGATATAGAGGGTTAAGTAGTGAAAGAAAAAAATTCAAGGAATCTAAAATAGATCAAAAACCTATCCTCATAAGATGTGTTTTACCGATATTTGATGGAAAAGCATTAGGGTTGTAGTATATAGAGTGTTAAGTAGAAAAAGAAAAAGAACATCAAGGAATCCAAAATACATCAGAAGCCTATCCTCATAAGATGTGGAAAAAAATGGATGCAGATTAGATACCCATTATGAAAGGAAAATCATAGTTGATGCTCTTGATTTGAAAATCACAATGGTATAAATTTTCATTTTGAATCTATTAATGAAGTTTATATGTCTTTTAAATAAAAATAATAAAAAATAAAAAATCATATAAATCCAAACTCTGCAACAATTTCTTTCTATAAATGATTTATGCTATAATTGATTTCATCATGTTTAAGTTGTAAAAAGGAAAAGGTGAATTCATGCTCCTATTAAAAACAAATCTTCATATTATAGTTAATGTAAACTAATATCTATTATAGATTAAACCATATGCTGAGGACTATTACAAAAGATAACATACCTTACTTTTACATTTAACTACACATTCAATATCAAATTATTTGGATAGGGTCTATAATCATGTTAGCTACTATAAGTCATACGCATTCAATACAATAATCAATTAAATATTTAAATAAAAATAATACACATATTTACCATAGGTAGCATGATTATCTCATTATATTAAAATGTTATGGGCTAAATTGCCAAGATAATAATAATTTTCTTTGACAATGAATTTCTCAATCACTAGCTCTTTAAGTTATTATATAGATAAGAAAGAAGATAGGTATAGGGTTTTGAGAGTATTTAAAATTTATAATAAGTATTATTAGGATAAGACTTTATTCTTAATAGATGAAGCTAATCAATTCAATAACTTTATTGATACTCTTCTCTAATAATAGTTTATGTTTCATTATGTATCAATGAGTGATTATCCTTGAGTTATATTACAATGAATAATATAAGTACATCTGAAAACCATACAATAGTGTATGAGTAAAATGTAATTTGATGAAGATAATGGAAAAGGAATAATTTAACTATCCTCTATTGACAACACCTTCCTTCATTTCTAAAATTTTCCTAAGCTAACCAAGTTGAGCCTCAAGCAGGGGTTTCATGAAGATGACTACAACTTGATTATCTGTTTGGTAAAACTTAAGATCAATGACATTATCATGTATGAGTTGATGAATATAATACATGTGGATATAAATGTTCTTTATGTGTTTCTATTTCATGAAGTTGTGAGAAATGTGGATAACACTCTGATTATCACATCAAAGTAATATGTGCTGGGTTTGTAGAAATCAAAATTCAGAAAGTAAATGTCAAATACAAATTGAATCATGGCTATAAGTGACATATCCACTATACCAAACTTCCATAATATACAAATAAATAATAGTTTTCTTCTTTGAAGAGAAAGCCATGGGACCTAACCCAAGATGATAGATGTATCTTACAATTGACTTGCGACTATATGGATCTCCTACCTAGAAGTGCGACCATAAATTGAGGTTTTTTTTACTTGAATTTTACTCAATCCCATAATTATTAGTAAAACAAAGATAAATAAAAAAGTGTTTTGTAGCTTGCCAATGGAATTCATATGGTCCTAATAGTATAATGATAACAAGTTCATATAAAATGAAAGATCAAGACAAGTATGAGTCAAGTAAAAAATAATTTCCACTAATTACTTGTAGAGTGTACCATCAACTAGAGGAGAAGAAAACTTGTTAGAAATATTGAATCCATATTGATAAGGAATCGGTGCTAACTTGTAGTTCTTCATGTTGAAGTGGTTGAGTATGTCTTTAGCATAATTGGAGTGATTAACAAATATGCCTTTCATAGACTATGAAATCTAAAGACTAGGGAAAAAATGTAACAAGCCTAAGTTGATCATCTAAAAATACTTCATTATCTAAGATTTCAAATAATGAATATGCTTCATGGAACTCAATGTGATGATCAAGTCATCGACATAGAGAACAAAAATAATCCATATAATTTAATGGTATATACTATGGATTTAGAAGGACTTTGCATAAATACATAATTAAGAATGTGTCAATATTTTTATACCAAGATATAGAAGTTTGTTTCAAATTATACAAGGAATTGTTCAATATTAATAGACGTCTAGAGTTCTCACTATTTATGAACCAAGGAGGTTGGGACATGTAGATTTAATATTGCAAGTATCCATGTAGTAAGTCACTTTTTACATCCATATGATGGATTTTCCATCCCTAAATTACAACCAAGGAAATTACTATCCCGATGGGATTAATATTGAAAAATAAAGGAAAGGTTTCATGGTAATCAATACCTTCAACTTGTGAAAATCATTTTACTACAAGTCAAGCATAGTATCTATCAATGGACCAATATACTGTGTACTTAGTGCAGTACACACTCTTGCACCTCACTAGTTTTATTCCTTTTATAAGTGGAACCAATTATAAATTTTCATTCTTTTTTAGGGGAAATAAGTTATTTTTCCATAGTTTCCTTCCATTAAAGATGCTTAAAATCTTGATGATAAGTATTTGGATTTGTGTCACTGCTAACTATGATAAATGTGCAACACAATATGGATGTTTCAATCTCACTATGCTTAGATATATTAGATCCCCTACCAATGAACCAACCTCATGGTGAAATTTGTAAACCCATTTGGTATAGGTTACGTTAGTTATGTAGGAGCATTTTGAATGCTCTTTGGTACTAGTTGATGTGTTGATTATCCACTTTGTGGCTGCTCATTTTATTACTATAGTACCTCTATGAATGGGACTCATCTAACTAGATTTATTATTTATAAGAGACATCATAAATTGTGTCTAACTTGACATAAATCAATGGAGGAGTTTTATGATATGTTGGTGTGAAAGATTTGGATTGTTCATCAAATAACACATCTCACTAGTAAATCAATTTATTTTTTCTAAAAATAAGAAAAAAATATGCCTTCACATTTTCAAAATAGGAAAAAAAGATACAAAGATGGCCCTTCATTTACATTAATTTTCACTTTTCATATAGAATGTGCATCCATGCACTACATCCAAAAACTCAAAAATATAAAAAAATAAGCTTAACACCAGAGCAATTTTTTTTGGGAGTCATATTTTATGCTATAGGGTGGTGAGTGTGATTTTGGATGTAAGTTGCACATTGAATTACCTTAGCACAATATTTTGGAGTAAAGTCTTTGGAATGTATCATGAAATTGGCCATTTCCTTTAGTGAATAGATTTTGAAATTAGATACACCATTTTTATAAGGGGTGTAGGGTACAATACATTAAATTTGAATGCCTACTTGTTCACATAAGCTACTAATGAACCTAAATAATATAAACCAAGAAAATACCAATAGGAAAAACTTATGAAAAAATAACATGTATTGATTCGTATTGAATGATTCAAATAATTACAAACCATGCATAAATGAGCCTCAACTCAGAATTAGAGTTGACATGCAAAATTCAAAACTCTAAAAAATAATAAAACTCAACCTATTATTTTTATCAACTAATATTTTTAGTAAGTTTCACATGCAAGTGTGCATAGCTCTAAAAATCTCCAAAAATAAACTGAACACTAAAATTAACCTATCAAAAAAATATCAATTGAATTTTAAGTTTGGTTACAAAAATATACAATTTCTAAAAATAGAAAATATCAAAAAATATTAAACTAAAATTTCATACCCTCATATGGTCATGTATGCCCTCCAAAAAATATTGAAAATGCCCATAACTAGATAGGTTGGGTTATGGTTGCACCTAAAATTTTGAGACAACCATTTTGGCATGAATATGGGCTTAGACAAAACTATGGATCAAAAGTTATGTCCTTTGGAAGTTTGGCCTCTTATTTTACATCAATTTTATCTGGTTGAAATTAACTCAGCTCCTACAAGTTGCTCTAATTGCACTACTAACATTTATTCATATCAATATTCTCTAGCTCCCATTCTTTAAACTAAGTGTTCTCTTATTGTTGTAATCCTTCCCACTATATCAAGTACCTTCATAACTTCCTTGCCTTGTGTTTATTGTCTTCTTATCCCGAACCTGCACTATCTTTTCTTTCTTCATATTTGGCACCTTTTGCTGCCAATATAATTATTCATCTCTTCACCTTCACCACATTTTCCATGGAAATCATATAAATTTGAAACATTAAATACTAGAGAGATATCAATTTTTTTGATAAACTCACCTCATAAGCATTTTCATTGATTTTATTCATAATTTTACATGGTCTAATTTTATTTTACTTTTGTAGACACTCAAAAACTACACATGATGATTTTCAATGTCAAACTACTTCTTGACCCTCATCTGACCTCACATCTAGTGGACCACTTGGTCAATTAGACTTGTTTAGTAACTTAACAACATCAAACACTTAATATAACACATTTAACTAAACCATTTAATTCAACTTGGTTTAACCTACTTACTTCTAGCCCTTCGACCACCAATGGTTAGCCTAACAATCGATAGTTGGCCTAATCATTGACGGTCAGGTCTCCAAACTTATTTTAAACTATTAAAGTAATGATAGATTTTGTGTAAGATAAGAATCTCCCTAAATGGAAACTTGTTTTCAAAACTTGGTTTAAAATGTCATGAATTGGCAACTTTATCCCCCTATCATATTAATAACTTCTTCTATCCTAATTGACAACTTCATCCTATAAAAAGAGAAGAGGAGGAAGTGAAATGGATCCATAATATAGAATCTTGCATCCAATATCTCTTGCATATAGGTATCCAACATCCTTTTAACAAGTAAAAAATACGATCAAATGCTTGAAGCTTTGTTAAAATGACTTTCAAAGGTTGAAGTACTGTCACTCTAGCCAAATTACTTCAGCATTCCACCATCAAGTTTTAGGTATCTCTTGTTTGTTTTCATTAAAATTATCTTACTTATAATCTTCCAATCCTATCAAACCCATTAGTATCTTATTTTACACCCTCAACCCTATAACAAACCTCTATTTTCCCAAATACCCAATCTATACCTTCTTTTTTGATCATTCTAGATTTACATAGGTAATCATTGATGATCACTTCAACTGTTGATGGTTACCCAATCACTGATGATTAGCCTAAATGACCAATCATTCACCTGACCACCAATGGTCATTATGGCATAAAAATCCAAAAAACTATTTATAGCCCCTTTCCCCCATCTAAACATAACTTTCTCTATTTTTTCCTAATCACAATACCTTTTTTAAATTTATGGACCAAACCCCAGCCATTTTAGCATAAGTATTGACCCACTTTTGCTATTTTAGTTGTTTTCTATAATCAAAAGCATTTATTTTATATTCCTCACATGCATTTACTTTCATATCATTGATTTCAAGTACCCTCTCTTTTTGTTTATATCAAATTAATTGTTATAACAGTGGATTAATAGCTTCCTAACAAGCAATATACTTATTGGATCTAGCTCACACTAGGCAGTCCACTCAGCCATCCATATAACAACCCCATTTCTAGTGTCTTTCTTATCTATAGGTTATTCTTTCCAAGCCAAATAGGAGTTATTATCATCATTTAGATTCACGTGTGCACTTTATTAGGTATTCTTCTACACACCCTATTACTAGTTTCATTACTTTACTTTCAAAATTAAGAAATGAGTGAAATTAACTGAAACATTTTAGCATGCCTGGTGGGATGATATTTCCCTTTTCCTTCCTTTATTTCTTGCTCATCAAATGAAATATGAAATTTTCTTTTTAGTATTGAAATAAACCTCTTGCATACATTGAATAGCTATTTGTCTTAGTTCATTTAGTAACTTAGAGGGCAAAGTAATTAATCATAGCTTTCATGCTTGATTTACAAAATAAGGCAAACCACGAAATCATTAACACATCAAAACATACCTAAGACATGGTTCAACTAGGATTTTATCACTTAGTGGTAACCTTACCCCTTTTCATCTATCCTACTTGGATTTCACTACCAAGGGGAGAACTAACTCATCTTTCTAGTTGAGTGTAAACTCTGAACTCGGTATATTTTGGTTAAGCACCCAAAAATCTTACAACTATGGCACTATGAGTGAGGAGGTAGGCCCTAATACCAAGCCACATACTAAATTTCAACATAAATTTATCCTTGAGCACCTAAACAACCTGAAACTAACCTTAGATTACCTCTTTAAAACCCAATCTACAAGCCAAATTATCTTTTCACACTTTTTAAGGCATAAGTCAAAAGCGATCTGAAAGGAATCCTAGGTTTTATTGCACTTTTAGTGTATGCATTATTTACCTTGAATTCTTTTATTTTGATTTATTTTTCTTTGAGGTGTGAGTTTCACTATATTATTTCTTATTTTCTCACATGGTCTTTACTAGATAGCAGCTGAGAGACCAAACCAATCAACCACCACCCTCTTCTTCTTCATCCATGGAATAGAATTCTAATGATGAGGGTTCACCTCATCTTTCTCCCCATCCTACCAAGCTCCTAGTTATTTTCTAAGGCAATGCAGACTTCATTTCCTTCCTTGACAATAATTTAGTTGCCCGTCAGCACTATCTTAAAAACTTACCTAAAGGTACCTCTATTACTAAAATTCCTCTATAGACACTCTTTATGGTATGCCTCCCCATATTATGGTGGGTACCACCTCAACCCAACCCTTACTGATCCAAGCCTCTTCTTCTTCCAATATCCCATCTACTACCACTATCCAAACCCAATCCGAATTCCAACTTCTAACCAAACACCTTCTACCATACCCAACACTTCACATATAGGTTCAACCTTACCTCTAGCTACCTAAAATCCACCTACCATGGGGTTATCTTCTTCCCCTATTTCTACCCTTCCCATTATCTCAACCAATCCACCAATTTCTACCCCATTTTATAAATTGGTGCTTTTTATACCTCAAACACTTCCACCCATTAGCAATAGAGTTGCCACTCAACCTCAACCTAGCCAACCTTAACCCGCTACCTTAGCCATACCTTTAAGTCAACCCACATATATCCCTCAACAAGTACCCATAAGAACCTATTAATATGTCCCTAACCCACAAGGGTACATATCACCTTCTACTCAACCATTTGTGCTGATTAACCCTTATTTGGTACCATCTCAATGTCTTATGACCGCTTACCAATATGTGGCTTCTTCAACACCTTCTATCACTTATCCAAACATGGATGCCACCCAACCTCAATAGAATGTGCCCCTTAATTATTTAGATTTCCAACCCCAACTAAATTTGATCAAGATGTTAATGGACAAAATTACCAACTTGGAGTCATCCATCTCTAGGTCTCATAATGTTTTATCCTATGATCAAATTTATAATGAACCCATTCATCCATCTGTTCTTGTCTACTCTTATCCTCCTTAATGGAAATTACCAAATTTTTCCAATTCCAAGGCAAGGAGGACCCCCAAAAACATTTGAGATCATTCCTTCATTCTTTTTATTTAATCACATACGATGATGCTATCCTTCTTCGAACCTTCCCCATGTCCTTATCAGGACCCACCCTTGATTGGTATAGTGATCTTCCCATGCACTAAATATTTTCTTTCTCCTAACTAGACCAAATCTTTTTAGAACATTTCTTAGTAAATATATCTAAATTTTTTTTTATTACTGACCTCTATTCCATTAAGCAATTTGATGATGAGTCAATTATTGATTTTGTGGCTAGATGGAGAGGTCTCATCAATGAAATTTATTTCTCCTTACCCCAACCTGAATTGATTGAAATATTATATAAGGGTTATACCAAACATATTTCCCCCAATATTCACATTCAAACCTTGAACACTTTTGATGAGGCATTCACCATGGCACGTAAATTGGAAAATCTGGCCATTTAGGAAGGGAAACTGAAATTATGAAATAAAAATTCCATCTTTAAATCTAATGACCCTTCCTCCACCAAAACCACTAACCAATCCAATACCAAAGTAAAAGCATCCATAAAATTAGTTGTACTAAAAATTTCCCCACCTCCAATGTCAACCAACCACCTCAAACCAATTCTTTGAACCCTTCCTATTAGTAAAACCGTAACCAAAACTGAGCTCCTCCAAAATAATATACTGTCATTGGAGAATCACATGCATCAGTTTTGGATAAATTTCTTAGAGCCAACCTCATCCAACTTTCACTTATTAAACCACCCCAACAATTTTATGCTTATCACCTCATACATAGGTGGTATAATGAAAATGAACATTGTGCCTTTCACTGAGTTTTAGGACATGACATTAATATATGCAATACTTTCAAAAGTCTTGTCCAAAATTTAATTGATAGTGGAGAAATTATGTTTGATAATCCTAATGCACCTCCCAATCAATCCATTAAATTTTTTTTCAAGCCCTTTCCTATCATGCTCCTACACAACACCATGATAACCAACCCAAATCATCTCACTCTCATAAGGCACATACAATCAATGTTATTAATAACGAGCCCATTGTTGAAGAGATCATTACCTCAATCACCCAAATGGAAATAATGAAATCACCTCCTATTTATTTAGATACCCAAACAAAATAATTAACCACCCCTCTCTCTTCACTTGATGAGACCTTAGCTTTATCTACCTCTCCTTTGATGGAAACACCAAAGGAGACAACCTCCACTATAACCATTCCTTCATTTACTCCACCCATTCAAGTGGTATAGCTGCCCTCCATTTATTTGGAAATCTAAAAAATGGAATCAAATCTATCCATTCCCTCACTTGAGGACACTATACCTATCTCTCCTATCATTAAACCATCCATTTCCTCTTCGTAAAGCATCCCACAAGAGGAGATTACCTCATCCACTCAACCCCCAATTTTAGAACCATTCATCAAAATTAAAGAAACCACTCTCTCCTCTCCACCTAAGGGTTTAAGATTTGAAACCAATGACTAAAGAACTAAACCCATATACAAGTCCTTTTCTAGGTTAGTCTAAAGTTTAGAGTTCACTTCTCAACCCAACATTAATAGAGCCAATTTTTGGCATCATATTGGACTCCCCTACCAAAACAAATCTGAATCCTCAACTTCACTTGAATCCTCCCTTAAACCCATTATGCCCCCTTCATCAAATACTTCTTCCAAATCCATAAGTGGACCATCCCAACCACCTCTACCTAAATTTTTAAATCCCCTTATGTTTCTCTCACCAAACCAATCAAAAACCTAGGAATTCTTCCCACACTTGGTCACACTCATCCCCCTTTGAGGTTGGAATTAACCCTATCTAGTCCACTAATGCAACCCCCAACTAAACCAACTAATAAGGTAGAGTTACCCGAGCCTCCACCTCAAAATAGATCCATACCAAATCCTTCTCACTTACCTTCCATCTTAGGACCCCATCCTTCTACCATTCCAATTACCTATTCCTCCTCTAAAAAAACATCCCCATTTTTTCCACCTACACCTATCAAATCCTCTAGTTATTCATCATTTTTAACCAACCTATCTACTTCTACTTTCCCACCTATAATCAAACCTTCATCATCCAAGTCTTCCATATCCAAATCTCTAACTCCCAAACCAACCATAGCCAAGAAAACCCAACCAAAACTACCAACTAAACCATTCCTCTAAACACAGTTTCCATAGTAAAGCCTATGCCCAAGAAGGTTCCCACTCCTAAATCCAAAAACCCATCACCTATCACACCGCTAAATGAGTCCTACTCAATTATCTTAAAAAGGTTGTTGTAAACTTCCTCCATTATCCTACCACCTATAAAACCATTCTACCCTTCCAATACCAAACCCTCCTAGTTCAATGATAACTTGATATGTGCATACCATAGGGCATCAGGACATGACACAAAGAATTTCAAAGCTATCCAAGCACTCATTTGTAGCCTATATGAAGAGGATAATCCACTATCAGATGAACCCTTCTTTCCCTCGTTACCAAATTTACCATCAACCCAACCTACTGAACCTTTACCTACACTCCCACTCCTACCTAAGGATGAGAAGGAGGAACCAAAATAAGAATCAAACCCAATAAACCCCCTTATCCACATTATTCATGTGGTTACCTGATCTCAAGCCCAATAGAAAGATAAAGGAAGAGTCAAAGCATCCATTCCATGGACTTACCCTTCAACCTCTCAACCTTCCAACTAAAACCAAACATCTACACCTTCAACTATGCCACAAATAAAACCTAAAATATCCATTTTGGGACCCTATACCTCTAACCCATCTAAATCCATCCAACATATCATGTTGAAATAACTTCACCAAACACTGATGAAAACAAGTCTTTATGAGCTAGTCAACACCTCACCGAACCATCATCAGTTACTGATTGAGGCTCTACAATCTATAGAGGTTAAACTAGATGATCCTAAAAAATTTTAACCCTTTATTAGATCCCTCTAACTTTATACCCTTGTCACCTTTTAGGATTCTAAAATACCTCCCACTAATCTTTGGGACTCTAATCCCCCCCTTCAATCACAACATACATCAATCAAACCTACATCAAGAGGGTTATGATTGATGGGGGAGCTAGCATCAACATTACCTCCTCCCATGCATATGAACAAATTAAACTACCCAAAAATATCATGTTAGAAAGTATGACGGTCCTTCATTCCTTCAATGATACCATGGCCACTACCCTAAGGACCGTTGTCCTCTATATCCGCTTAGGGCCTTGTACCATTCCTTAACTATTCTACCTTATAAAGGGTGAGTTAAAATATAATGTGTTACTCATATGCCCTTGGATCCATGCTATGAGTTACATCCATTTCACCTTTTACCGATGTGTCAAATTTGAGCACAAGGGATAGGTTGTTACCATCAAAGTTGAATCTAATCCATTTTCCTCTTATAATATGACATACTAGCCTAATCATGTTATTATTCATCCCTCATCCACCTCACCATAAAATATTAACAACACTTTCTCATCACCAAATAAATCCTAAAACAATCCCACCCACAATGATGATGAATCATCAACTATCTCAATAATCCCTTCATCCCAAATTTTGGTTGAGGATGCCTTGTAATCCACATTTCAATGACTCCTTGGGGAGTATCACCTTTTATCCTTAGATGATTTCCCTACTTCATAAGAATATAAGAACCTCAAATATGACCCTTCTTATGATCCCAACATCGGAACCATTATCCCTTTTAGGCTCCCCAACAATCAAATAAATTTCATCTATGGGGGACTTGATCAGCCAGTTCTCACTTCCATAATTACCCCATTCATCTAACCATTCACCAACAATTTTTCCTATCTAGAAAAACCAACCTTTGCCAAATCTTACCTTTATAGGTGCACTTGGAAGGGGTTTGGCCTTGGCCTCTATGAATAGGGACCTCATGAGTTACCTATAATCAAATCATAGAAACCTCATGAGTTCTTTGGCCTTGGGTTTGTACCACTAGAAGAACCCACCTCACCAAATCCCATTATGACTATCGATGAAGAACCTCCATCCTCACCAACCCCATGTTTCTCCAAATATGAGGACTCTGATATCATCCCATCTAACGTTTTTTAGCAATACTGATAGTTTAGGCCCCTTGACCTATCAAAAGGATGGTCAAAATAAAACCCTTCCTCTTATCCATCTTGAAATGATTGAACATGATTCTCCTACCATCCATACCATGAAATGTTAGGATTATGATTTTATTCTCACCTACCTTAGTGTATGGGATATTTAATTCATAAATCCATTCTTCCTAAGAACCAAACCATGATGAATGGATCAACCATTGATGTCAACTTAGGAACTCAGGACAAACCTTATATCATCAAAATCAACCAATCCTTAAATTCTACTGAGTTAAAAGACTTCCCTTCTGTCCTTTAAGACCATAGAATAGAATTACTCATCACAACATTATTACTCTCCACAACATTATTACTCATCCCAAGGCTAAGCTGATTTGGCAAAATCTTCATAGAATGCATCCTCACATAGCCCTTCTTATCAAAGAAGAGCTTTAGCATCTCTTATCTGTCGAATTCATTCAACCCATCAACTATCCACAATGGGTTTCTAACATCATTCCCATCACCAAGCCTATAGGTATAATTCAAAGCTACATCAAATTTTATGACCTCAACCTTGCTTGCCCAAAGAATGAATTTCCTCTACCAAACATCAACTAACTTGTTGATCTTAAAACTGGACATGAAATGTTATCTCTCATGGATGTTTTCTTAGGATATAATCATATCTTGATTTCCCCCAAAGATTAGCATAAAACATCCTTTATCACACCATGTGGAAACTTCTGTTATAGAGTCATGTCCTTTGGACTCAAGAATGCTAAAACAACCTATCAGTGGGCCATGACCTATATCTTTCATGATCTCATCCATAAAATCATAGAGGACTATGTGGATGATCTCTTGGGGAAATCCAAACACCAAAAATATCACCTAAATATTTTTGTTATCATCTTTGACCGATTAATCCATTATCATGTCAGGTTCAATCCCAAGAAGTGAATTTTTGGAGTCTTATTGGGTAAGCTTCTTGGTTTCATCGTCTCTCTATAGAATAAAAATAGACCTCACTAAAGTCAAAGAAATCTTGGATATTTCTCCTCCTACCAACCTTACACAACTCTACAGCCTATAGGATAAAATTTAATCTATCTATTGCTTCATCTCCTTGTTATCCAATCGATGCCAACTTTTCCACCACCTCTTAAAGAAGGATACCTCTTTTAAGTGGACCAAGGAATGTCAACAAGCCTTCGATGCAATCAAGGAGTATCTTCTCTCTCCACCTATCTTCACCCCTCCTAAGGAATACCAACCCTTCTACCTATATATATCCACAAAAAAGCATTCCCTAGGAGCAATGCTTGCTCATCATGATAAATAGAATAAAGAGCAAGCCGAATACTACATCAGCTACACACATATTGAATATGAAACTTGATATACCCATCCTAGAAAACTCTACCTTACCTTAGTATTCATAACCACCAAAATTTGTCACTATATTTTTAATCATAAAATGTATGTCATCACCGACATTGACCCCCTCAAGTATATTCACTCCAAGCCATACCAAAACCAACATATGACTAAGTGGCTCATGCTCCTAAATAAGTTCAATTTTGATTTCCTTCTAAAAAAGTCCATTAAAGGATAAGTCATTGCTGACCAATTGGTTGAAGCCCCTCTACTAGACAATCAACCACTTCCTCTTGCCTTTCCAGATGAGTCTATTACAACTCTTTCTCAGGAAGAACCCACCTACCAAATGGCCATGTTTTTGATGGATCTAAAAGCCAAAATGGTGGGGGTGCAAGAGTTATTCTCATTACCCTTAATGAGGAACTTATTCCCCTTTCTTTCAAATTTGAATTTGAATGCACCAATAATATAGACGAATACGAAGCTCTAGTCATAGGTCTCCAAACTACCCTAGCCTTGGGAGTCAAAATAATCAGTATCTTTGATGACTCCCAACTAGTCATCAACCAAGTCACAATATCTTATCAATGTAAAAATGATGTATTAATGAAGTAAAAACAACTCATGGATGTACTCTTAACATCATTTGATCATTACACTATCCAATCAATTCCTCAATCTACTAATAAATTCATAGATATGATGGCCTCCCTTAGTTCCCAAATCTCATCTCAACCTACCAAATCTAAACTATTTATCATCATCCATCATTTCATCACACCATTGTATCTTAGTTATGATCTTCCTACCATTTTTAGTGTGGAGATATCTCCTTCTGACATTTGGTATGACCAAAGTTTTGACTATCTTAACCTTGGCATCATTCTTGCCAATCTCTTGAAGCATGCCTAAAGATATTTTGTTCAGAGAACTTCTTGTTACAATATATTAGGGAAAATACTTTAAAAACACAAATTCAATGGAATTCTTCTCCATTATTTGTGTAGACATGAATCCTCCCATGTCATCAAGGAAACACACAACAGAGTCTATGGGGGACACTTTAGTGGCATAGTTATTGTTAAGCATATCCTTTACCTTTGATACTATTGGACCACCCTCAACCAGGACAATTTAAAATATGTAAAGAAGTGTGTCAAATGTCAACAACATGCTAATTTGCATCATGCACCTCCCCATGGTCTTCAAGTATCCACAAATTATTGGCCCTTCTCATAATGGGGTCTTGATCTTATTAGGGAAATCAATCCCCATTATTGACAATGACATCAATATATCATTACCACCACTAAATATTTCACCAAGTTGGTGGAGGTCATCCATCTTATGTCAACCAAACCCGAAAATATTATTGAATTCATCAATCACCATATCATCTGCCACTTTGGTGTGCCCCATAAGATCATCACTAATAATGACAAATATTTTAAAAACTAGAAAGTCTAAGGTTTTTATGATGATTTTGGCATCAAGTTAAGCTTATCCTCACCCTATCATCCACAAGCTAATATACAGATGGAGTCCTCTAACAAAATTCTTATCAAAATGCTCACCAAAGTAGTAAGTGTTTTAGGTCAAGATTAACACTTGCACATCCCTTTCGCTTTATGGGCCTATCACACTAGCATTCAAACCTCTATGGGTGCCACCCCTTTCTCTCTCATATTTGGGGTTGAGGTAGTCTTGACTCTTAAATTCCAAATTCCCTCTCTTCACATATCATTACATGTAATCCTTTTTGAGATTGACTATCGACAAGAATGCCTCACAAGTCTTGAACTCTTTGATGAACATCACCTAGTAGACCTTAACCATTTTTGGGTCTATCAAGAATGAATCAAATGTGCATACAACAAACACCTAAAAGAGCAATATTTCAACATCGAAGACCTCATCCTTAAGGGAAACCAACATGTAACTAATATGGAGAAGAGCAAGAAGGGAAAGTTTTATTTCAATTAGCTTGGACCCTATATTATAACCCATAAGTATGGATCAGGTGCTTATCATTTATAATTTCTTGTTGGCAAACCATAACTTGAGCCTCTCAATGCTTCGTACTTAAGTCCTTTCTATTGTTGAAATGAGGATCAAACTCACCTCTATGTCTAACTTAAGCTTGTCCTTTGGTCTATGAGGTTTTCACTTCCTTTCAATTACCTACCCCTAATCCCCTTGGGAACAATTGATTATAAAATAGAATCATGTGATTACCCATCATAGTTATAGCCTAATCCTAAGCATGGGCACCATGGCTCTACCCATGACATGGTTCTCATAGATACTTTTCATCTCTAATTAGATGGAATCCCATGATCAATTGTCTCTCAAAACTGCTTTCTCCATTTATCATTAACCTTTTGTGCTAAAGTCTTACCTCCATAAAGGTAAACCTTTAAGCCTAAATAGACTTTCCCATGTCTAATTTTTCATTCAAATTTACTTAGGTCCATATCTCTAGCATTGTAGATTTCTCCCTTGAAAAATAACTACCCAATAATTAAAAGTCGATTAAAAATAGACATCTCCCTTGAAGGACAGTTATAAAAATCCAATTTTAGACCACTCCCTTGAAGGATGGCTAAGAAATAATTAGTTTAAGCTTCCCACATCGATAAACTTCAACAACTTATCAAGATAACAAAAGTAACAAATGACCCTATGTCAAAATAAAAGTAAGTAAGCTACAATCAACTCTTCTAACTATCATTTGTAGACTTTACACATCAATCAGTCTACACATTATCACACCACACCATAATCAGCTCTTGTAAATGGCATTTGTAGACTTCACACATTGATCAATATACATATCATGTTAAGGCATGGACTTGTCTATTATGGTTCTTTGGTCACCTATAAAAGGGGCAAGCTAACTTGCATCATGTTACCATTTCACCCATTTCACATTCAACCATCTACTTATCACCTACTTTCCATCCACACATTTTTTTCAAATCATGGGATTATGAGCTTACTTGATAAAAAGTGATCAAGATACCCTCTTTCTCAATCAAAGCATGCTCTTGCAAAGCACTCAACATGTTTATGTTCACTAAGTCAATCCAACTATGGTTTCTGGTTGTTAAATACTTTCCAACTAAAAAACTCATGCCTTTTTCTTACCCTCTATTCATTAGTTTCTATGGCTATATGTATCCTAATTCTGATCTCTTTCTCACATTTAGTTTTTTATCTATAATACTTTGTGTTCTTACATTATATTCCCATCACCTTATAAACCATGAACAAGAAAAATATAAACCATATCCTACCCATCAACAAAACATTAAGAACCATAAAATAATAAACAATTAGAACATACCATGATAACATTAGAAACCCATAAGATCATCATCAAACATCATCAAAATCATCCATACAATACAATATCATCCTATCTATGAACCACATTATCACATTATTTCATAAACAATATTACATCCTCATCTTATCTAACCACATTGTTATAATCATCTCACAAACAACATCAACAAAACCTAGCTATCAAATATTCATGATCATGTGCAAACTAAACTAAATGAAAAAAATATCTTAATCAACAATTTTTTTTCAAACCACATCATCATCACCAACCATCATAACCATCATCAAATTCATAAACTAAAGAGTCAATGATAACCATAAACATGCAAACACCATATATTTCATCTATGATCCATTACCATCATTACATCATAATCATAATACATCAATAAATCATCAATGCAACATCATGAACATAAGAACATAATCATCATGTCAACATAATCATTCAATATAATCAAATATCAATAATATAATCAAAACATGGTCATCATATACACTAATACAAAAAATACATTAAATAATGATCCACGTCTCTTCCACTCATATAAATCTCAAGTCATCGATATGCAAGCCAATATAAAAATCAAAATCATATACATAATCTATCTATTAGGCCCCTGGTACACCACTACCACTAGCCCCATCTACACTTGCACCTACACTACCATTTGGTGATGCCCCCTGATATCCCTAGCTTTCCCACTATCAAGGCCCACTATCCTAGAGTATTTATAGATGAACCACCTATTAAATTGGCTCTATACTCTCCATATCTCATCTCTAATGGAATATTAGCTAGCATTATCACCTTGTTATATCTTATCTCCTCAATGGTGGCTAGACACCATGCCCTTGGAATTGTGCTAGGTGGTCTTCCTGTTGTTACTATGGTTGTCTCTACCCTCTATCTCAATTAATCTCTCTCATGAGTCATTAAATATAGGGAGGTCCTCATTGTATCATGCTTACTAATCAAAGTGGAAACCTACCCCTGTAGGGTGACAATCTATTCATGTAAAGTGGCCACCTATCCTTGTAACTTAGTAATCTAGGCTTGTGTTACTACCAGTGCCACTACCACCTGACTATCCTATGTTAGTGCCCTTATAGGGTCCACATAGATAGGATACTACCCCCATCACCCTATCTAAAGTCAGATGCTATATATTGATCCTAAAACCATGATGCATAACCATATATAATCCTTGCCTAATCAATGGCAAATCTCACCATTAGCTCCTCATAGTCTAGTATGACATCCTATGGCTATGGATCTAGAAGTAAGAACTTGACCTCCTCCCTCTTGTATTGAGGAAAGTATAGTAGGATCCCTTGTACCAATCCAAACTACCACCTAACTCGATCAAATGGGATTAACTCAGTCTCCCCATATCGCCTTCCATAAATCTAGTGCTAGCTCTATAAAGATAATGTGTTGTGCCTATACCGGGGCCAACTAGGACAATCCACATATGGATTACATACTACATCACCTACCACCAAGCTCTCCAATGTGTCTCTTAATCACTCTATGTCTATGGCTCCTCCACCTACTCAAAAGGTTTAGAGCTCCTTGTAAATCTAAACTAGTAACATTGGGGCTCATCCAAACACCACCCTCCCCAACAACATCTCCACTTATACCCCCAATGGTAGGTAGGGAAATTGGCCATGGCTCAAATCTTATAATACAAAATAGGTCACTACCATCATCATCATCAACAAACATCTATCCTCTGGATCCCTCTAGTATATTGGTCTGATCCCAAATCCTGTTTCATGTCACCTAGCATTATCTTGATCTACTCCATATATGAGATCTATATGGTAATCCCACTCCTCACTCTCAATATGATAGATAGGCTCCCTCCAAATGGGTATTCATGTGATCCTCATCACATCCTCCAATAGGATGGTCATCTCTCTAGTAGGAAACATGAAGGTGTTTATTATCAGGTCCCATCTCTCAATGAGTGTGATGATCATGGTAACATCACACGGTATGTGTTGACAATGTATCATAGCCCCTAGAACAAACATCTCGATGTGCCTCCAATCTTATAAGGTCATCATGTCTCGAACCTCAATAAAGATTCTAGGGACCTAGTCCCTCATCTGAATCTGATCATGGGCCTGTACAACAATCATATTAACTTGGAAAATTATTTTTCCAAGTCACACTCACTATCAACCTAACCTCTCTTTTTCACCCTATTCCACTCTAACCCTTTAAATTTCCCATCTTAAATTTTACACTCAACATAAACCTCTACCTTTATGTACATAAATTTTAACACCTAAATACTTCTATCTCCAACATTGGCCATATTATGTATATCTTTCATTTGCACTACCCCACATCGACCCTAACACATCAATTTAAAGCACCTAAATGATCCTATTTTATAAAATCTACCCACCTTCCCTTCATCCTATATTGACCTTTACCACCCACTTTATAGACCTCTTAAAACATTTCAACCTCTTTTACAACAGAACTCTTTTACTACCATTTTAAGTTACTTAACCTTTCATCCTCCTCTACACACTTTAACCTTTCAATACACTCTAAATAAATAAAAACTTTACAAAACCAACTTAAACACTCCAAAGAAACACTTTATATTGATTTTTACCTTCCCAAACCCCACCCCTCGACCACCGATGGTTCATTTAACCATTGATGGTCCCTTAAGATCCTCTCCCCTCAACATTTAACCACCAATGGTTCATTAAACCATTGATGTTCCCCTAGGATCTCAATACCTTGTTTTTGACTGTCAATAGTTAGGTCAAAACATCGATGGTCACTATATGTGATCATTGGTGGTGAAACCCTACCACCCTTTTCTACCTAAACACCACAAAACTCACTTAAAAACACAAATTACACTTCCTAATCGTATACTATAAACTATTATAAACCTAAAACACCCTTCAAATTTCACTTTCACACAATCCATTAACCAAATTCACCCATACCCAAAATTAGGGAATTATGGCCTAGGGATATTTTCATAAACCCTATCTAACCCACTTTAACATAATCAATACAATTCCACAACTCATAAATTCAATTTTACTATCAATTTAAAAATAACCTACCTTACTTCATGATCATTGGCATGGTTAGAGTCCTCATACCACCACTTAACCACTCCCTCATCCACATTCCATCTCATCAAAATGCACTCAACTTGACCACATACAATCAACCACTAATAATTCTCCACCTTAGCAAGATCACCATACAATCACCAAATGATAAAATGATCTACTTCTAAGCACTAAGAACCACAAAATTCAAATGGTAAAAATGAATTACCATTTTCCTTTTTATGCCTCAAATTTTTAGGGTTTTCTTGACCGTTGATGGTTAGGGTGACCATTGATGGTTGATCTTGTGGACAAACCTAACCATTGAGGGTTGGGTCCCCTAGTCTTTTCCCCACTTTAACAATAAAAAACCCCACTTCAAATCTGACCTTTTTAAATAACTACATTTGGCCTAATTTTATTTTTGGGTTTCATGTCCATAGAACTATGTAGGTAGTGTCCACTTGCCTAGTGCATATAGAGTTAGCTTGGCCATCCCCTACCAACTCTTACACTATGTATACCTTGATGTTAGCTATTTTAGCATGAACCACTTGCATATTTTGTGCTGACCTTGCTTTGGTCACTTTGACCATACCAACCAACCTTGCCATGTTGAACTTTTTACTTTTACACCACCTCATACATGACCTGACCTATTATGTTATTTCGTAAGAACACTTGCTACCTTAGATACTTTTGACCAACATTGAACCTATCTAGATGACTTGATAGGCATGACACGATCAACTATGACCAATGTTGTGGACCAACTACCCCTATCACATGTCCCTCTAGAAACAAACATATTTTTACCAACATTGGCAACTTTAGTCTTTGTGTGATCTTGGATATCACCCTTAGTCTTATTTCATGCACACATGTGCATCTCAAATGCCCAAACTTTTATGTCACTCACCTCATGACTACCCATTTACCATTTATCAAACCTTGACACAATTTTACTTTTACCTCATCAACTCTTAGTTTGAGTAGGAACACCTCCTCCCATACTCAAGGCAACTAGACCTTGACCAACCATATATTTTTATTTTATAGTTTGTAAAATCAAAGTCACATAACAAAAACGTTTAAAATATAGACACTCAAAAACTATACATGATATCTTTTGATGTCAAACTGCCTCTTGACCCTCATGTGACCTCATGTCTAGTGGATCACTTGGTCAATTAAAATCATTTACTAACTTAACCACATCAAACCCCTACCTTAACACATTTAACTAAACCATTTAAATCAACTTACTTTAACCTATTTTTTTCTGGCCCCTCAACCATCAATGGTTAGCCTAACCATCGATAATTGGCCTAACTATCAACGTTTAGGTCCCTAAACCTATTTTAAAGTATTAAAGCAATGATAAATTTTTACGAGATAAGCATGTCCCTAAATGACAACTTGCTTTCAAAACTTTATTTAAAATGTCTTGAATTGGAAACTTCATCCCCATATCAAATTAGTAACTTCTTCCATCCCAATTGGCAACTTCATCCTATAAAAGGATAAGAGGAGGAAGTGAAATGGATCCACAATCTAGAATCTTGCATCCAAGCTCTCTTGCATACATGTATCCAACATCCTTTCAACAAGAAAACAACACCACTAAAGACCTGAAGCTCCATCGAAATCACTTTTGAAGGCCGATGTACTGTCACTTTGGTTAAGTCACTTGAACATTCTACCATCAAGTTTCATATATCTCTTGCTTGGTTTCATTAAAATTATCTTACTTCTAATATCCCTATCCTATCAAACCCATCAGTATCTTATTTTCCACCCCTTATCCTCGTAAAAAACCTTTGCTTACCTAAATACCCAATCTATACCTTTTTTATCACTCTATATTTACACATGTAACTATTGATGGTTAGCATAACTATCGATGGTCACCTAACCATCAATTGTCAGCCTAAACCACTGATGGTTCACTTGACTGCCAATGGTCACTATGACATAAAAATATATCAAGCTATTTTTAGACCATTTCCCCCATCCAAACATAACTTTCTCTATTTCTTCCTGATCACAATACCTTTTTTGATTTTTTGGATCGAACCTCGACCATTTTAGCATAAATATTGACCCACTTTTTCTATTTTAATTGTTTTATTTAATCAAAATCATTTCTTTTCTATTCCTCACATGAATTTTCTTTCATATCATTGAATTCAATTACCCTCTCTTTTTGATAATATCAACTTAATTGTTATAACAATGGATTGACAACCTCCTAGCAAGAAATACACTTTTTAGATCTAGCTCACGCTAGGTAGTCCAATCAACCATCCATATAACAACCCCATTTATAGTGTCTTTCTTATCTATAGGCTATTCCTTCCAATCTAAAGAGGAGTTCCCACTATCATCTAGATTCATGTACATACTTTATCAAGTATTACTAGTTTCATTAATTTACTTCCAAAATTAACAAATGAGTGAAATTAACTAGAAAAACTTCAACTAGTTATATGTGCCTTTTAAAAATATCTTTATCCTCAATTAAACCATTAATAAATATCCTTTAAACATTCTTGACCTTATTTTGACATTTTCTACTACTTTATATTTTTCACTACTCTCCTACAACTTTATTCTTACTTCTTGTAACTATTGTATATGTTCTGCAAATGCTTCTGCATCATCACTAACTCATTCTAAAATTGGTAACTAAACCAAATCTAAAATAATAATAATATTTCTCCCATAAACAATCTAAAATAATAACTTTTATGTTGATCTATTCATTAAACTATTATATGCAAACTCAGCTTGTGGTAAAGCCAAGTCCTATTTCTTGGGCTTCTCTCCAACTATACATCTCAATAAATTTCCCAAGCTCCTATTTACAATTTCTATCTATCCATATATTTTTGGGTGGTATGCACTACTAAATTCTAGCTTATTCCCCATCTTCTTCCATAAAGTCTTCTAAAAACAACTTATAAATTTTGTGTCCTTATCTGATGTAATTATTTTTAGAAGACCATGCAAACTCACAATATGCTTAGAAAATAGTTCTGCAACTTAAGTGACATCATTATTTTTCTTACATCAAATAAAATGAACCATCTTAGAAAACATATCTACAAAAAAAATTGAATCATTACCTCTCTGTGTGTTTGGTAATCTCAACACAAAATCTATACTCAAATTTGTTTATGGTCCTCTTGGAACTGGTAATGGCATGTACAACCTTGTATTTTGTTCATGCATTTTTTCCACCTGACACATTCTACACATTGAAACATATATTGTCACGTATATTTTCATATTTAACAAAAAATACTTCTCCACCACATATATTATCGTATCAAAATGTCTAGCCAAACCAATACTACATAATTCTCTTATTATATTTTCTCTTAGAGACCCAATTTGAATACACAATTATTTCCCATTGAAGAGATAACCATCCTACATAAGATACTCATCATAAACATTACTTATCTCACCTATAAATGTATTCCTGCATTTCTCAACTATCTTGACAAAATCTATATCAATATCATATACTTCCTTAATAAACTCAATTCCAATTATTTCACTCACCATAGTAATTATCAACCCTACCTGCTTACTCAAAAAATTAGCTACCTGATTCTATTTTACTTATTTGTGCTTTAAAACAAATGTATATCTCCACAAGAAAGACACCCAATGTGCATTCCTACTATTTAACTTCTTTTTAATGTTCACATACTTCAAAGCCTCATGACCAGTAAATAGGATAAACTCATTAGGCACCAAGTAATGCCTTCAATGTCTTAATGCTTGTACAATAGCATAAAATTTAACATCATGCATATAATAATTTGTTCTTACCTCATTTAATTTATCACTTACATAAGCTATTGACTTCCCTTCTTGACTCAACACAACATTAATTCCCACAAATGAATCATCATAATCAATCTCAAACACTTTGCTAAAATCTGATAATGCTAAAATAAGATTTTTTATAATTTTCTTCTTCAACAAATCAAAGATTTTTTATCCTGCCCTTGTCCATGAAAAATATTTTCCTCTCATACAATTTGTTATTGGTGCAAAAATACTACTAAAATTCTTAACGAAAGTTTTGTAAAAAGTTGTTAAACCATGGAAACTTCTATTGAAATTACAAATATTAAAAATACCAAACTATTATACATAAACCTACACTTCTTCAAATTTATATAGAGTTTATCTTTTATTAATAATTATAATACCAATATAAAATTTTGTAAGTGCTCTTGTTTAGTCTTGCTAAATATTAAAATATCATCAAAATAAAACACCACAAACTTACCACTGTATTCTTTTATCACCTTGTTCATCACCCTCATAAATATGTTGGGTGCATTAGATAATCCAAAAAGAATCACCATCCACTCATATAAACCATATATATTCTTGATTTATGTTTTGCATTCATCTCCTTCACAAATCTAAATTTGATTGTATCCAATCCTTAGATCAATCTTGGTAAAATATTTTGCTCTTGTAAGAACATCTATCGTATCATCTAAACGAGGTATAGGAAATTGGTACTATGTTGTAATTTTATTGATTTCTCTACTATCCACACACATCCTTCACCCTCCATATTTATTTAGAGTTAGAAACACTAGTGTTTCACATGGACTCATTTTCTCTTTGATAGGGTTCTAGGTAAAGAGGCCTAATTAAGGCTTAATTAGGAAGAGAGAAAGGCAGGAAAAATGGACTTCCACTCAAAACCTAGACATTAAACTTGACATGAAGTTGTAAAGCCATAATGGGTCCTATAATATACATTTATTTTGTCATTACCTTAGATAAAGTCTAATACATAAGGAGGTTTATAGGTATTTAAGGTTACAAGGAAAATAGGCGTAGTGAGAGCTTGAGGAGAAAAATGGAGTCTTAGGAGTTATTTCAGTAACCAAAATGGTTTTTTTCAAGTTTGATAAGAAATTTTAAGAATATCCATGGAGAATGAGTGACTTGAATAAGATTAACTTGATTTTTTGGCCACTTGGACCATGCTGGGCATAGGAAATAAAGAGTTTGAAGACAACTATGCATATGAATGATGGAATGTTTAATCAGAGGAGTTTATTAAAGAATGATAGGTGTCCAATGAGTTGGTATTAAGATATTCATGGTGAATTTATGATTGATAAGTCCATTTTCATTCTTATTATGCAAAGAAGGGAAGTTTTCAAGGAACTAGTCAAGGTATCAAGCCAAGTTCTAACTCCTACTCCACATAGAGGGTTGGAGCATCTTTAGGAGTGAGACACATAGATTTTAATGTATATTTATGAATATTAAATAACTCCCTTTATATTTTTAATCATGAGGACACTTTTTAATCCTCTTATACTACACTTCTCTCTCTCTCTCTCTCTCTCTCTCTCTCTCTCTCTCTCTCTCTCTCTCTCAACAATTCTGTATACACGGAACCACTTTTGGCTTTGTAATCAATCCATATCTAGTATGGTGAAGTTGTACTAGTTTGAGTACTAATTTTTCCTTTGAATAAAATATTTAAAGATGATTTTTAATTCTTAAAATCTTATTTAAGAATGTGAGGTAGTTCATAGTTGAATGACAAGTGATAGTCATCTGTCCTTATGGTCATCATACTCTTTCATGTTTTGTGCAAGTATTTTACCCTCTAACATGTCACATGAAGTGTATTTAGTATTTTTGTATGTATTTAAGTGTAAGGAAGAGTACTAGTATCTAAATTAAGACCTCTTCTTCATCCACCTTGAGAAATAAATTGCATCTTACCTCCATGTTGAAATATTTATGTTTGAAAAATCTTGGATGTTGAGATCAGATTTGTGAATCACCTTTCATAGTGAAGTTAATGTTAATATTGTGGAGTTAAACTTGGTGAATCACCTCATTAGGTTAGGTTTATTTCATGTTTTTCTCTCCCATTTCATCCCATCAAGTTATTAGCATAGGTGATGAGCTTAAACAGATAAATCAAAGGAGTTAACCCTATCAACTAGAGGTTTACCCCCACTATAGGTAACCCACAGGTTTAAGGGTAATCCCATTGTTTCACTCAATTAGAGTAAGCTTGAACTACCTATCCAAGGGTGCAAAGTTGATTGACAAAATTTTCTCACCAATTTAGTAACCTATTTATTTAATTATAATGTATTGTTAGACTCATCCTATAAATTTATTGATTGAGGAGAGTTGATCTTATAACCAAATCAATATGATGTTGAATATCTCTCTTTGGTGGTAAACCATTTGGTAACTCATAAAGTATAACGTTTTCATATTATTTTGACATTATCACTACTTTTGTTGGTACTTGCACAACTTCTATGTATTTTTTCTTTTCTACAATTGAAAAACAATAACCTATCATCTTCATATCTTTGATAAATTCTTTTGCAATTTACATGATTTAATCTTGCCCTTCTTCTTTAAGAGGTAAAAAAACTACCTTCATACCACATTTCCAAAAACTATATGTGTTCTTTGATCCATCATGAATTACTTTTATATCAAGTTGTTATGGCCTTCCCAATAACACATGACATGCGTCGATTGGTATAAAATCACACCATATTTCATCCTTATAATTTTTACCTATATAAAACTTGATTGAACACCTTTTATTTATTATAACTTCATTACATTTATTAAACCATGAAATCTGATAAGGATTTAGATGCTTTTCATATAGGAAACCTAGTTTCTCAATCATGTCCTTAGAAACCATATTTTCACAACTACCACCATCTATAATTACTTTGTATATCTTACCTCCTAAAGTACACCTTGTTCAAAAGATATTTGATCAAAACCATGAATCACCACCTTATTTATTATGTACTTGTTCTTTCCTTGAATAAATAATTGTTCTCCTCATCATGAAATTTTCTCAAATAAATGTTGTTAAAACTTCATTATTTTACTCTTCTATTTTAGCTTCAACTAAATTCACTCTTGGGTAATCCTCTTGGTTCCTTTATTAATTTTGGTAGTTTGGACACTCAAATTCTCTATGGCCTTATTCTCCACATCTATAAAAAACTTATGACCTATATTGATTTGGAAACCATTCTCTACCACCACCATAGCTTCATCCTCTATGAAATCTTCTTTCTCTTTACTGGTATTGGAACCTTTGTCTATTATATTCTTATCTTTCTACACCATGTGATGCTTCTGATCTAGTGGTGTTAAAACCACCTATATTTGTATTAAGTCCACCTCATCCCCTTATTGGAGGGGATTGCCATTTTCTTGGCCCAATAGATTTCTTATGAAATTATATCTATTTTGTTTTTCTACCTTCAAAGCTAATTGATAAGCTTCCTCCATGAAAATTATTATATGCATTCTTAATTCATATTGAATAGAAAACTTCAAACCATTTACATATCTTACAGACATCTATTCTTAGATTTCATCATGATCCACTTGTATGGAAAACTTGTAAAACTCATTTGTATACTCTTGTATAATGTGACCAATTTGTCTCAAATTTTAAAATCTTCTATATAGGGTTTATGCATAATCGACAGGGAGAAATTTCTCCCTTGGATTCTTCTCCATATTTTTCCATGACTTGATCTTCTCTTTACCTTTTATTTATATTTAGTTTTTCTGGTGATCCCACCAAATCATTGCATGACCTTTTAATTTTGTGGATGCAAACTTTACCTTCTTATCTTCTCTCATAATTCTCCATTCAAAAAAATTCTCCATACTATTCATCTAATCTATCAACTCCTCTAGTTTTATACTTCCACCACAATCTATAATGTCAACCTTGATTCCTTCATTACTTTATTCTAAAATTCTAACCATCCTCTCTTCCATTGATGACATATATTCTTATTGATCTTATTCTTAAAAAAATTCCTCTTCATGATCTATGTCATCCTCTACATCATCTTATGCTCTCCTTTGTCTTTAATTCACAACAATCTTAGTTAATTATTTTACATGCCTTTGTAGCTCTTGCATAGTCTAGTTCATCTAAGTGATTCCTCTTCTTCATCTCACAATCTCTTACACCTTCAAGATTTAAACTTTCTCTAATACTAAATAATATACTCAAATACTATCAAGATATTAAAATATCAATAGGTAAATATTTTAAAACAATAATCTATATTTATTTATATTGAATTATTCAAATAATTACAAACCATGCATAAATATTTCTCAACTTAGAATTGGAGTTGACATGAAAAATTAAGAACTCTAAAAAATAACAAAAATAAACATACTATTTTTAGCATATGATATTTTTAGTAAGTTTTTCATGAAAGCACACATAACTATAAAAATCTCTAAAAATAAACTAAACACTAAAATTAACCTATCAGACAAATATCAATTGAAGTTCATGTCTGGTTACAAAAATATATAATTTTAAAAAATAGAAAAATACTAAAAAAATATTAAACTATAATTTCAGACTCTCATATGGTCATGTATGGCCTCCAAAAAATATTGAAAATATTTATAACCAGATAGACTAGGTTATAGTTGCACCCAAATTCTTGAGACAATCATTTTGGCATCAATATGGGATCAAACGGAGCTATGGATCAAAAGTTATGGCCTCTTTTTTTGCATCGACTAATCATCAAAATTTTGACAAATTCTCCTCAATTATCTATTCTGAGACGTTGAATTTTTCACTTCGATAGGTTTTCAACAAGAGCCTTCAAAATTTTAAAGTGATCAAATAATTCTCTTTTGTTTTTATAAAAGCAGACCCAAGTTCTATGAGAGAAATTATCAATGAAAGTAAGCTCATAATTATGTTTTAAAAAAAACCATTAGGAAAGGACATAAAATTACTTTGAGCCAACTATAATATGTCACTTTCACTCAAAGATTTTCCTTTGGGAAATTAAACCTTGTGTTGTTGTCCAAGTGCATAACATGGACAAATGCCATATTTGAAATAAAAATTTGGAAAAATAATATCCATCTGATGCTTACTGAGGTCCTACAATGAATGATAGTTGAGATGGCCAAAACACTCATTTCAAATTTTACTCAGGTCATTATCATGTGCAATCATGACTTGTGAATGTTGAATTAACATAAATTTATCAAAATTTTACATTCATGCTTGATAATCAACATTATTAGTGGCTACAATAGTGTAGTAATAATTTATATTTATGGTAATAACACTAATTATTTTAAACTCAATGGTTTTGCCTTCACCTAAAGGTGTGATTTGATAAATGGAGAGGATGTTTACAAATAAGTCGATATTGTAGATAACTTTGTTTAATATGCCATTATCCATCTCAATTATCCCTTCACCTTCAAAAAATAGAGGATCAGAGTTGTGCACAATAAATTTCATATGTGTGGCATTAATAAATATTTTTAAACAGTGACCCATCATGCACCAGATGGTGAGAGGGTCTTGAATCTAGAATCTATTTAGACAAAGGTGTTCATGTTATCATTGAAAGTGTTACTCCTATATTGAGAGGGGTAAGTTACATTTTTTTTATTTTATTTTATAAGTATGTGATTTTATTCAAACATTTATGTTCAACATGACCTAGTTTCTTTCAACTAATACAACATGTTTGGTAAATATTGGCATTTACTTTCCCTTTGCCTTTGTTTTGAATCGGGGAAGGATTTTATTGAGTCGATTGATTGCCCTTAGGCTTCAAATTTGCTTTCCATTTTTTCTTAGTAGGGTTGTTACCATCACCAATGTTGGTTTGTGACATTGCATTAATATCAATGAACACTAATACATGTTGCTTAGTACTTTCAGGTCGAAATTCCCTAATAAATATTAAATTTTCTTATTCTATTTGAAGTTGATCTTAGAACTTGTCAAAATTTTGTACCACACACGTATATCCCATAGATTCTTGATGTGTTTAGTAGTTTGAAAAAAATTGAGAAAGGATGATCTAATTTAGATAATATGGTCATAATTTTTGTTCATTGGTCTTGGTTCACAAGTCTCAAATCATAGAAGCCTCAAGCACTTGACTTGAGTGATGAAATCCTTAGTATGATGATAGCTATCTGGACTTAAGAGTAGTGAACTAGTTGTTATGTTAGCCTGCCCTCAACTTACTGTGCTTTCTAGAAATATCCTCCAAGGTAGTCTAAACTTTATATGGTTCCATGATGCCTAGAAAATGAAACTTGAATTTAGGGGACACTGAATAAACAAAGATACCTATAGATTTTTTATCATAATTTTGCCATTTTTACATTTGGTAAGATCTAAAGGTGTAACTAATTCATTTATTATAATGTGGTAGAGACCCTACTAAGAAGCACATTAGTAATGTATCATTTCTAGCTAAAGTAGTTTGAACATGAGAATACTTTTTTCTAGCCATGGTGTAGCATAAAAACACATTGTAGGTAATTTTTTTTTAAAAATATCAAAATGTATCTAAAATTTATATTTTTTTCCAAACATGCCCTTTGCACTTTCCTTTTACTATTTTGGTTTAAAAATTGAATTTATAAAATGAAACTGAAAAAACAAATTTTTACTTTAAATGAACATGCATTTTGATATTGTAATTGAAGAAGAATTTTAGATCTAAACATAAATATGGAAATTATGTGAAAAATTCCAAGTATAACTTCAATTTTTGTGGGAATTAATAGGTTGGATGTGTTTAATATTTAGACTCTCTAATATACTAATCCAAAGCATAAAAACTAAAGATGGATCAAAGGGAAATGACTATGGAGGATTCCATTATTCCCATAGCTAGAGTATCTTGTTTCTGAGGTACATAGAGATTAACTTGTTGGGGCTAACTATTTATAGATGTACTTTAGAATCAAACGTTCGAGAGGCTTCCTATTGGAAAAAAAAACACTACGTGTTTTCTACGTGCCATGAGGTATGTGTAAGGAAAAATATGTATACAATGATATTAAATGGCTTGAATATTGGTATAGTATCCCTCACACCATAAATAAGAGAAAATGTATTACCTCCTTACTTAGAATGATAGTTCTTGTGAGTTTACAACTTCTAAAACATAGTTATAACCTAGGGGGTTTCTACTAAACATATATATGTTCCCAAATAATTTGGAATATATTAAAAAAAACTAATGATTTATAATTATTATAATAAGATAAAAGTTCTTAAAAATACATAATATAGCTTCCTAAAAAAAAATCCTAACCCACACAACTTTTTATTTTTTAGTACAAATTTTGATGTCTTTAATAACCATAAAAATACATCGAATATGTACCTAAAAAAGAAGGAAAGTTTGTTTTAAAGGCTGATATATATTATCTGGTAAAATTTTAGGTCAAATGGAACACTTTTATTTTTTTCACGAATCCTAAGGCAACCCAAACTACCCTATAGAGGTTAAATAAAGACTTGACACAAAAATAAATTTTTATATATAATAAAATATATACTATTTGGTAAATTTTTAGGTCAAATTGATCAATTTTATTTTTACATGATTTCTAAGGTGGTTGTAGTCATCTAAAATGTCACATGAGTGCAATAAGTGTTACTTGAGACTACCCACCCCTAGATTAGCACTAGACATATCATAAGGCCTATTTATAAACTTATCTACATTTCATGTGGGACATATACATCCCTATAACTCTCAAAATTAGTCTCAGCCCTCCCTTAGAGATCCAGGCCCCTAATGCCTTAGATTCTACCACCTAGACATTAGCACCATACTTTGGACACTACTGTCCCATGTTAGTGTGCTAGTTGGATGCTATTTTCCCTTTACATATTTTTATCTACAATGGATATCTTTTCAATTCTAAAGAGACCTAAAGTTAGCCTAGATATATTTTAAACCTTACACAAGCACTAGGTGTGTGTGTGTGTGTGTGTGTGTGTGTGTGTGTGTGTGTGTGTGTGTGTGTGTTTATTTTATCCCTTTATTAATTATATGGAAATCAGATGCAAATACATATAAATAAGCTTAGAATAAGTTGTGCACAATCTAAGTTATTGATCCATATTCTACCCTTCTTATACATATAATCATCTACAACCATCCTAAGCTTATAACACACATTTTCAGTATCAAGCCTTACTTAAAAAAATCAAACTAACATTCATGCTAGTTTCACTTGCACCTACACTAGCACTTAGTTAGGAAGAACTACATTCAACTTGATCCCTCCTCAGAGTATTGGTATATAGGCAACTCTCATTATAATGGGGTGTTGAGGATATTCAGCCTATCCAACTAACATCACATTTTTTCTATTTGTGTCAATTGAATACCCTAACCACATGGAACTCTAGGGTTTACATATAAAATTATTCAAAATAAGTCATATATAATGAAGTAGGGTTTATCCACATAGTAACAAGATTAACAAACTTAGACCCAACTACTCCCAAAAGTATAGACCAATTATTGCACATAGGACATTAACATAAAAAATGGACACTGACACTACAATGCTACTATCTAAAGTATGGTTCTATTGTCCATGAGAGTTTCTAATACTTGGGTATTTTTTTTGATACTTAGACCAACTCATGTACCATTTTTTACCTTCTATATCTTTAATCTCAATAAGTGTACAACTAAGTACTTATTTATGTCATTCATTATTATTTTTAGAAATATTAGATTAGATCAATTATTAAAAAAATTAGTGGTTGTATTTATTACATATTTTATACTTGATTTAATATACTTAGACCTTTTAAAAACCTAGGACTTAAACTCCATAACCCTTAAAAATTAAATCAGTAGAAAAAAAGTTGTGTATGAATGTTGAATCAAAAATTGATGCAAAAATATAAATTTTTGTTTGTAGATGTTGAGTTATGGAGCTAGAAGCTTCACTAATGAGCTAATGTTGAGGTTTCTGGGCTTACACAGTAACCGGCATCGGTTAAAACCAACTGACATCGGTTAGAGGTCGACCGGCATCGATAAAAACCAACTGACATAAGTTAGGAGTCGGCCAGCATCGGTCATCTTCAGACCGACACCGACTTCTGTGCATTTCCAGGCGTTTCCGAAATTGCTATTTTTAGGAGAACAGTTAGTTTGCATGTAAAGACTAAAATTAGTCTTGAGTCTATTTTTCTAATTATTGTTTGCTTTGCAATTATATTTAAGAGACCCATGGGGAAGTATTGTAATTTGAGCAAGATAAGCAAGATCAAGAAGATCTGCAAGAATCAAGAAGATTATTAAAAATCTTGTTCCATGATTGCTGTAGCAATCTGAATGTGTTTTTTATATGTTTCTAATTTCTAGTTACTTATTACTTCTAGTTTCAATTATGTGTTTAGTTGCTTATACAAAAGTAATCAATTGTACTCTAAGATCCTAACAATTGGTATCAGAGCTATGTGTATACACTAACAATTGGTATCAGAGCGTGTTAGTATTTGTTGATTACAGAATTCACTCATAGGGGTTTCTGATTGAGTGGGAGCAAAGCAATGGCTGAAAAAAGTAAACTAAGAATGGAGAAATTCAATGGTAAGAATTATCAATTATGGAGGATGCAGATTGAAGATTATCTGTGTCAGAAAGATTTGTATTTACCATTGGATGGGGTTTCAAGGAAGCCCACAGATATGGAAGATGAAAAATAGAATGTTCTTGATAGAAAGGCTCTTGGATCTATAAGGTTGAGCCTGGCAGCTTTTGTGTTTTCCAACTTATCACAGGCAAAAACAACAATAGAGTTAATGGATACTTTGGCAAATTTATATAAAAAACTCTCAGCTTCGAATAAGGTATATCTTATGAAGCAATTATTTAATTTGCAAATGCAGGAAGGTGGATCTATATCTAGTCATTTTAATGATTTCCATACAATAGTAAATCAATTAAATTTAGTCAAAATAGTTTTTGATGATGAAATTAAGGCTTTCTTAATATTATGCTCTTTACCTGAAAGTTGGCATAGTTTGGTAATAACAGTTAGTAATACTGCATCTGCTTCAAATATCTTGAAATTTGATGATGTTGTTAGTGTAATCTTGAATGAATAAATTTGTAGAAAAAGCACAAGGGAAACATCAGGTAATGCTTCAAGTGTTGAAAGCAGGGGAAGGCAAAGAGAGAAGGGCAAGCAAGGGAAATCAAGGTCAAAGATGGGAAGTAGATCCAAATCCAGAAATGGAAGAATAACCTGCTAGAATTGTGGAAAGAAAGGGCATGCAAAGAAAGATTGTTGGTTGAAGGATAACAAAAAAAATCATCATGAAGGTAATAAAGAAGCAAAAGTTGCAGGTATTGTTGCACAGGATGCTCTTACATTTTCTTTGGATAATAAAGTAGAATCATGGGTTTTAGATTCTGGTGCCTCTTTCCATGCAACCCCAAATAGAGAATTTTTCAATGATTATGTCCATGGAGATTTTGGAAAAGTTTATTTAGGGGATGATGAGCCTTGTAAAATTGTTGGCAAAGGAAAAGTGCCGCTAAAATTATAGAATGGAAACACATGGGTGTTGAAGGATGTCATGCATGTACCCATCCTGAAGAGGAATCTGATTTCTGTAGGAAAGTTGGGTGATGAGGGTTGCATAGTAACTCTCACAGCTGAATCTTGGAAAGTTTCCAAGGGTGCATTTGTATTAGAAAAAAGTAAGAGAGTAGGTACACTTTATCTATCTACTTGTATTACTGATTATTCTCCTTCTATTTTATCTACTTCAAATGTAGATGCAAAGTTGTGGCACTGTAGGCTTGGTCACATGAGTGAAAAGGGAATGAATGTTCTTAAGTCAAAAGGTAAGCTTTTAGATTTGAAAAGCATAGATCTAGATTTTTGTGAGCATTGTATTTTTGGGAAACAAAAGAAAGTGAGATTTCTCAAAACTGGGTCAACAAAGAAGAAGCACAAGTTAGAGCTTGTTCACATAGACGTGTGGGGACTAGCTCAGGTAGCTTCTATTGGAGGATCATAGTATTATGTTTCTTTCATTGATGATGCTACAATAAAGGTATGGGTTTATTACATAAAGAGGAAATCTGATGTTTTTGACACATTTAAGAAATGGAAAGCTTTGGTTGAGAATGAAACAGGTTTGAGATTGAAGTGCCTTAGATCTGACAATGGTGGTGAGTACTATAGCAATAAATTCAATAGTTACTATTTTATGAGTGAAATACGTAGGGAAAGGATGGTTCCAAGGACACCTCAGCAAAATAGAGTTGTTGAAAGGATGAATAGAACAATAATGGAGCGTGCACGGAGTATGAGGTTGCATGCTGGTTTGCCCTTACAATTTTGGGTAGAAGCTATAGATACTATAGTTTACCTGATTAATAGAGGACCTTCTACTACATTGGATGGTGGAATTATAAAAGAGGCTTGGACAGGTAAAAAGGTAGATCTTTCATTTCTCAAAGTTTTTAGTTTTGAAGCTTTTGTGCACATTGATAAAGAAAATAGAAAGAAGTTGGATGCTAAATCTATGTGGTGCACTTTCATTGGTAATGGTTTTGGAGATTTGGATTCTAGTTGTGGAATTTAGAAACTAAAAAATTTATTAGAAGCTGTGATGTAGTTTTTCAATGAGAAGGTGATGTACAGTGATCAGCTCAAGAGGCTGAATAATTCTAAGCAAGGCAATCTTGATTTGGAAGAGGTTATGATCCAAAATGAGCTCGTGGGTAAAAATCATCACTCACAAAAAAATATAGAGACCGAAGTTAGTCAAGTGGAAATCGATGTTGGTCAGGTGGAGACTTACATCAGTTAGGTGGAAATTGGCATTAGTCAGGAGGAATCGACATTGGTCAGGTGCAGACTGACATCGATTAGAGATGATCAGGATTGGTCACTGTCAGAAGAAAATTTGGGCGAATAGAAAGCTTTAAATGAGTCTCAAATGCCCATAAGGAGGTCTAAAAGGGTAAGTAAACCTATAATTCATTATTCCCCTTCTTTATACTACTTGTTTCTCACTGATGGTGGAGAACCAGAAAGTTTTGATGAGGCAATGTAGGTAGAATCCAGGACACAGTGGGAGCATGGCATAAATAAGGAAATTGATTCCTTAGAAGAGAAACATATGTGGGATTTGGTTGAGTTTCCAGCCAGAAATAAAGCACTAAAAAGAAATGGGTATACAGATTAAAAGAAGGAGAGAATGGACAAATGAGACATAAGGATAGGTTGGTAGTAAAGGGATTTGCATAGAAACTAGGTATTGATTTTGGTGAATTTTTTTCTCCTGTAGTAAAGATGACTTCTATTCAGACTGTATTGTCTTTAGTTGTTATTGAGGATTTGCATCTTGAGCATCTTGATGTTAAGACAACATTTCTTCATGGAGATTTGGATGAAGAGATATATATGGATTAGCCGAAAGGTTTTGAGGTCAAAGGTAAGGAGAAACTTGTGTGCAGGTTGAAGAAAAGCTTATATGGTCTTAAGCAAGCTCCAAGACAATGGTATTTGAGGTTTGACAGGTTTATGACTGAGCATGGCTTTAGTAAATGTCAATCTGACCATTGTGTTTATTTTAACAGATTGGATAATGGTAGTTATATTATCCTGTAACTGTATGTAGATGATATGCTTGTTGCAGGTTCACACATGTAATAAATTACTGAGCTTAAGGTAAAATTAGCTCACACATTTTCCATGAAGGATTTAGGAGCAACAAAAAAATCCTTGGCATGAGTATTAAGAGAGACAGAAAAAATCATAGTTTGATTTTGTCTCAAGAGGATTATGTGAATAAGGTGTTGGAGAGGTTCAATATACAGGATGCAAAACCGATAAGCACACCTATGGCTAGACACTTCAAGTTGAGCAAAGAACAGTGTCCTAAATCACATGATGAGGTTGAGTACATGAGTAGAGCTCCATATGCTTTAGCAGTTGGGAGCTTGATGTATGCAATGGTATGTACTAGACCAGATATTGCCCAAGCAGTGGGAATTATCAACAAGTTTATGGCCAATCTAGGAAAGGAACACTGGAAAGCAGTTCAGTGGATTCTCAGATATCTGAGAGGGACCAACTTTAGGCATTTATGCTATGGAGGGTCAAACACTTTTCCACATGGGTATGTAGATTTGGATATGGCAGGTGACTTTGATGGTAAGAGAAACACCACAGGATATGTGTTCACTGTTGGTGGAATGGTGGTTAGCTGGATTTCAAAGTTATAGAAGGTTGTTGCCTTGTCTACTACAGAGGTAGAATACATTACAGTCACAGAGGCCAGCAAGGAAATGATTTGGATGACTCAGTTCATGGAAGAGTTAGAAAAGGAGAAAGAGAGTTGTAGATTGTACAGTGATAGTCAAAGTGCAATTCATTTGGCAAAGAATTCAACCTTTCATTCAAGAACCAAACATATACAGCTTAGATACCACTTCATTAGACAAGTATTAGAGGATGGACAGTTGAAGCTGGAAAAGATCCATACAGATAAGAACCCTACTGATATGTTAACAAAGTCGGTAACAAAGGAGAAGTTTAATCTTCATTCAACTTTTGTTGGTCTTCAAGATTAAACTTGAAGAGGGAGAAACAAGCCAGAGATGTTTAGAGGATGTTGCTGTACAGGTACAGGTACAACTGTTTATCTCTAAGTGGGAGATTATTGAGTTGTGGAGCTAAAAGCTTCACTAATGAGCTAATGTGGAGGTTGATGGGCTTACATAGTAACCAACATTGGTCAGAACCAACTGACATCGGTTAGGGGTTGACTGACATCGGTCAGAACCAATTGACATCAGTTAGGGGTCGGCTGGCATCGGTCATCTTCAGATCGACACCGACTTCTGTGCGTTTCCAGGCATTTCTAGAATTGCTATTTTTAGGAGAATAGTTAGTTTTCATGTAAAGACTAAAATTATTCTTGATTCTATTTTTCTAATTATTGTTTTATTTGCAATTCCATTTAAGAGACCATGGGGCAGTATTGTAATTTGAGCAAGATAAGCAAGATCAAGAAGATCTGCAAGAATCAAGAAGATTATTAAAAAATCTTGTTCCTTGATTTCTATAGCAATCTGAGTGTGTTTTTATATGTTTTCGATTTATAGTTACTTATTACTTCTAGTTTCAATTCCGTGTTTAGTTGCTTATACAAAAGTAATCAATTATACTCTAAGATCCTAACAGTAGAGGTCAAAACCTACCATCTAGTAAATTTCAAAATCAAATGGATATTTTTGATGTTTTTAAAACCCTTAGTACCCCACTACATTCACCATTTCTTATCAATAAAGATTCCCTAAGGGCAAGGTGAGAGCATAAAATTGTGTACTTGTAATAAACCACTAAAATACGAGATTGAAACTCAAAATAAAATTGAATATTTGAAAATGGAACATGCATGCAGAATGAGTTGAATCTTCCATAGTTCTGATGTGATATTAAATTGTGTGTATAGCATCCAAAATCATGTTAGCTACCGTAATATATACAACCAAAATACAAGAAATAATATAAATTAATGAAATCTTTAAATAAAAATAATACATAGATTTATCACAAGTAGCATGACTACCTCTTTAGATTAAAAGGCTTTAGCTTAAATTTTCACTATAATAATAACTCTCTTCCACAGTAAATTCTTCAATCACTAGAATTTTATACTTTTATATAGATAAAAAAGGAGGCTAGGGATAGGGTTTGGAGAGTAGTTAACCTGTAGAAAACATTTTATTAAGATAAGATCTAACTATTAATAGTGGAAGTCAAGAAAGTCAATAATTTGATTGATACTCTTCTCTAATAAGAGTTTGTGGATAATTGAGTATTAATTAGTAATTGTCCATGAAATATATTTAAAATATATATATAAGTGCATCTTAAAACCACACAATAATATATGATTAATTAAATACATTAACAATTAAATATTCAAGCACATTTTTGATTTGTATTGGACTGATGAAATGTTGATTGATTGATCTCAATGTTGTTTCAGAGTTATTTGGTTTTACTAAATTTTTGAACAAGTAGATTGTGAATTCTATGGTCTATAGTTTTTGTTCAATTGTAGTAAAAAATTTATTGAAAGTTATAAATAAATAAAAATGTGAAGTTGAAAAAAATATTTAGTTTTTAATGTAAAAATAATATTAAAAGTGTGGAGTATAAGTAGAGAGGAAGCTTACCTTTGATATATCATCTATATAATTTCATCATTTATTTCTAAAATTAGTTGTATCCTATATTTTTTTACAAAGGTTCACAATTTCAACAATTATACCACTTGCCTAAGATTTAATAGTCTTTAATAGTTTATTGATTGTTGAATCCATAATGAATTTATAATCTATGCAAATGAGACGTATGGTTTTTAATAAGTTGAATTTTTTAAGGATCAATATTGTTTATGTTTGGGTACATGAAAATATATTTTGTTTAAAAAAACATTAGTAAATAATTAGTAGAAAAAAAAGTTTTAAATTTTGCATCCATATGCTTTATGATAGCTATTTGTATAAGAAAATTGTCAATGTAAGTATTTGTTTTTAATTTTTTTTATTGGTATGCCAAAATATTGTATATTTTTCTTTTTCAAATGAATTTTTTTCTAAATAAATGTTACCTTATTTTTGATATGATGGGATATTACATATGTCTAAATAAATAGTATCGCGGTCACTCCAATAGCAATATATTATAAAAATATGACTTTATGCATTTATGTGTTTGACAATATGTGATCAATAATTCATGTTGACAATGAATTTTTATTTCCATTAACAAATGCATATTTTGGATTCTCATGTGGTGTTCAAACGTTGTTTTTATTTTTCGTATGAATTTTAAAGTTGTATAGTATATATGTGTTGTGTATGTTATTTGCATTTGGTGCTGTATGTAAATTTATAATTGCCATTTATTGGTTGTGGCCAATAATAATTACAAATTTGGATTTCCAATTGTTTTTTTTTTAGTATTATATTGTTTTATAAATAGAAAAATGTGTTTTTTTTTTTTTTTGATGCAAATCATGATTTCGTGGACATGAGACATTGAAATGTAGTTGTTTTTTTCTTTTCTTTTTTCAATAAATTGTCCATTCCAATGTTTGTAATATGTCTCTCTTGAAAAAATGATATGTCAAAGTGCATTATGTCATGATCATTGAGTACATATTCCATGTGTAATTGCAAAATTATTGATTTTAAAGATGTAATAAAAGTTTAGTAATTATCTTGATCATTCTTTAGTTATTATTTGACATTAATTTATAGTCGTAACATTTTTGTGAGGTTATCTCAACCCCTAAATGTCTCATTTTAAGGAATATTTTATAATTTTACCAAATAAAATTATTCCCACTTTCATTTGATTTTTCTTTAAACTATTGGAAAAAAAATAAAGAGACTTATAAAATTTCTATTATAAGTTTTTGGTGATTCTGCATAGATTTGCAACAATTTTTAGAATGAATTAAAAAGAATTATTTTGGGACAATTTTTTTTTCATAATTGGCATAACTTTTCACTCTCACCAATGTTTTAAGTGATTTTTAAACCATTAAAAATACATTGAAAATAACTGATTTTTTTTGTTATACATTTTTTATGATTCCTCAAAGATTGTTTCAGATTTAAAAAATAATAAAATATAATCTTTTGATGTACATCAAAATATTCTATTTTATTATTTTGTAAAATAGAAACACTTCATAAGGAATATTCAAAAGTGTATAACAATTTCTTTTTACTTGTTTTCAATGTCTCACTAATTTTTTAAATCTAGATCTCAAAATAGAAGTTGAAATGAAAAGTTATGCCAAAATTATGAATGAAATTTTTTTGTCGAAAGATTATTTTTTATTCTTTTGAAAATCATTTAAAAAAGTGTATAATCACCAAAAAACTTACGATATGAAATTTGTATATCTATTTAATATATTTTGAATGGTTTAAATAAATCCAAAAATGAAAGTGTGAGTGAAATGTTATGGTAAATCTACCTAAAATAAGAAACATTTTGATGATGGTATAACCTTATGACTATATTTTATTTCACCTTGAAATTATTTATTATTAATGGAACCAATGAGTACAATGACTCAATATTTCTTGCATGTGAGAGCATTTTATATGCAAATCCATGATTCTTTACCATGGAATGGTAAAATGCAAGGTTGTCCATTGTGAATCTCTGTGATCTTTGTATTGTTTAAGTACTTACAACTTGAGTTGGAAATTGTTTTCGAATATTTTGAGAATGTTGTCTACATGCATTTTTTATAAGCTTGTAATACATAGTATGGGCATCCAATAATTTGCAATGGAGTTATCATAAAAGTGTGATAGTTTTATATATTGATAAATTCCAATATGTGGATAACTGAATTTGAGCCATATAATGTTTATATTATTTGAAATTATTTGTGATTTAAGTATTTCATCTGAGCCATTAAATTATTATTTTAAATTTCATAATTTTCAACATAGATTTTAACTAGCATCCCATGCTTCAATATAATGATAGGAGGAAATGTGGTTAAATGATGATATGCGTGTGTTGCATCATACACATATATGTCTTTGTTAATTGCATGCATGACAATATTATTTCGTTGTCTCTTAGAATTATATGTTTTAACATTATTATTATTTTTTTATGAAAGACATATGAAAATGTTGGATCATTAAGTGTAAGATGTAAAAAATTTTCATTAATATAAGATATGTCACCATTTGTTTGAGATTCTATATGAATTAGTTAAGAACTATTTTATATTTTATTTCTCCTTAATGCATTGTTATTTATAATTGGTAAATTTTTACATTGTTTTATCAAAGTCTTATGGATACCATTCCTTATTTATTTTTTGTTTAAACATAAGATAATAATTTATCTATTGTGCTTGATAAAAGTCTCTACAAAGAAGAATGTCCACAATTTCAAAGTTATTTTGAAGAAAACACATAATTTATATTGTGTAGTTTCTTATCTATTCAATACAAGAAGTGGGAACCTATTAAATATATTTCATTTATAAAAAATACTCATATCTAATCATAGTGGTTTGAAATATAATGAAGTGGAATAAGTTTCGAGTTATTATGGGGTAAAATGAATATAGAGTACATGGTTACTTCACCAACATTATATGTTGTTTTTATGGTGTATGCCAGTATTAATTTTTTGTTTACATGGGTTTTTAATAGTGAATTTTGGATATAAACGAAACAATGTCTTATATATGAATTTTGTAGTAAATTTTTTCTGTGTCATCATTGTTTTTTAAGAATAAGTGTATTGATTTTGATGGGTCATTTTAGTTTTTGATCATTGTATATTTTATGATTGTGTGTGTCTCTTTGTTCAATGTTGTCTTGGTTCTATATTACTCCACGTTTCCAAATGTAAATGGGAGATTACATTATTCAAAGTATTTTACATTGTTTTATTTCTATTTAAGTGTTAGAGGAAATGTAAATCTGATTTCAGATCATATTATTCACAAGTAATTTCATTATTTCCTAGGTTTCAATCTATTATGTCAATGATGTTATTGTGAAATTCATGTTTGTCAACAACTTCATTTATTACCCCCACCCCACCCCCATCCCACAAAGTAAATTTTGCATGGCAAGTGAATTTATATTTAATTTTTTCCACCATTTTTTCATGGAATGTATATGCATAAGTCCATGTTGGGAAACCATATTTCAGGTTATTTTCATTTCCCATAAAAAGATTATATAACAATAACCTTTTCCCATAGTAGTTCATGATGTTAAAATGTTTATTATATTTAATAAATAAAATAACATAGGTTTTCTTTAGATTTCATTTCAATTTTTAATATTGAAAAACAAATCCAGAAACATAAATGTATTTTAGTATTTCTAGTCACTAAATAGAGTAGTCTCTTTGCTATCACATCCTTTGATTCATCAAGTTCATGGATCAAGAGTTATGGAGGTTTTATAATATATGTGAATTATTATGATAGACTTATGTTTATGATTATGCATTTCTTTGATCAAATAATCAATGCCAACAACAAGACTATGTGCACAACTTATTGAGTACACATTTTTTGTCTTTTGATAAATGTATTTATAAGGATGTATATCATATAAATAATATCTATATATATGTATTGATGTTATTTATATATTATTTTGAATTCTCTTATCATTGACATATCATCTTTTGTCATATAGGAGGTACAATAAGATGCTACATCATAAACATTTAGCACAAAATTGTGCATCTATATTTGTTTTCCATAGATGTGGCTTCCTTTTGCAAAACTATTAGTCCATCCTTGTTATGGTTTTCATTTAAAAAAAAAAGGTTGTTTAATTATGTGTTTTACTACTTCTATGTATTCAATTTCATTTGTTTTTTTTATTCTTCCAAAAACATGTTAAACTTGATTGAATTTACATAACATTTGTAATCCAAATTAGTATAATATATTTTGACTTTGTGACTGCTAGCTCATTGTTCTCATCACATGGCTCAATGATGATAGTTATATTCATTATATGAATGGGTAAATTGTATTTACAATGTTATTTTGTATTTTTATTGCAACACTTTGTATGGTGGTGTTTATGTGGCTTGGATATATTTGAATCAAGGATGTCTATGCCATAAGTTATATAATTATCTAAAAAGCTTGCAATGTCACTATTATTATTTTTTCCATTAATTGGTGCTAATTTTATCAAAAATATGAAACGTAGATGATGATTTTATTAAATTTGAAACTTTTTAACTGAAAAGTGATAATGTATTGTTCCAAAGAAATATTCATCTTTGTATATAATTTTTGATAATGCATTGGTTCTATGTCTATAGTACCTTATATGTGTAACAAAGTATTTTATCACCAAGTAATTAATATTAAATATATTAAAATTATTATTTTTTAAAGTTTTTTTTTGGTGTTTATCATGCAATTTGATCAATGTAATTTTGAGTGGTTCCTAATAGTGTTCAACATTTGAAAATGTAAAAATAATGTTGATGGCACTAACATGGAAATCATTGTAAAAGTTTTTTTTTAATTAGTTTCCATAAATAATTTATAGATATAAATGTTTCATTGAAATCAAGATTTCCAACATGAGGTTTCAATGTTTCATCTAAATTTGGTTTATATTTTGGTACAAGGTTTATTCCTTTCAATGTTATTTTTTTTATTCTTACACACATTGTGACAATTACTGGGTCTATGACAATCCTTATTATTTTGAAGAAAAAATTTGTAATATGATATGCAAATGTATGATTTTTATGATGCAGTTTCCATTTTCTGACATAGGAAAATCTTTTTATTAAGTCATCATTCTAAAGATCATCATAAAAAAACCTTATAAACTCTTTTCTTAAGCATAAGTGTATTTATCAATTCTACTCTTGTAGATTGTGAAAAAATCTTGAGTTTGTGAATCCATGTACCATGGTGTCATTGGGAATATCTTCTTCATCTTCATTTCTTGCTTCACTATTGTCCAATATTTCACTAAGGTGTTCATTGGATTTCTGACTACTCTGGAAAATTTGTTTTCAATGTTTTTTTACTCTAACATTCTTAATTTGATGCAATTTTCTCTTACACAATTATTTTAGAGCATGTATGCATGATGTTTGTACAAATCTTTCCTTTTTGATATGGGTTTTTATATATTTTTTAAGTTAAAAAAATGGTTTATTTTTCTTTTAATAAGTGGGGCAATGCATTATATATTATGTCAGTGTTGTATGATACATTGATCATTTCACCAATTATACCAATTTATGGTTTTTATTTTTTAAATTCTATAATTTTAAAAAATTCAATTCATAGTGAAACGAGGAGCTCTTCACGATCCGTGAAAAATTGCACATATGTTTAATTTAATGTGGTTAGGTGTTTAAAATGCATTTTTCAACGTATTATTTCATTTGATGCATATTTTTTCTGCCACTATTAAATTGTTTCTTGTCAAGTTTACATACGTGCCTTTTTCTTATTACTTTAAATATTTAATGTTTTACTTTGTTATAAACTAAACACACGTTTTCAAATGTATTCAATGTATTTTAGGAATTTATGTCACTGTAGTACCAACGTATTTACTACACCTTTTTTATTGTTTTCTTTATTTTAAGCAATACATTTGAAAAGGCAAAAGGGTAATCTAGGGGTCCTAGTGAATACTGGATTTTTTTAAATCGTAGGTGGTACTAGTAGTCTATTTTAAAGGTTTTTTTTTGGGTTAGTAGTTCATAGTGAACGTGACTTACGTTTGTTTCGAAGAACATTATGTCATAAGTTTATGTGGCTTATAAACAATTTCAATACATATTTACTATACGTTTTCTAGTTTCAAACCATAACTATTCTTTTACATTTAGTAATATCAATATCCATTCCATTTCGATCGAACCTTATTTGAGTGGTATCACCAAGTTCATAATATATGCTTTCCAATTTTTTTGTTTTAATTTAATTTTATATTAAATTATCTCTTTGATTTATTTTTAGATAAGAGATTACATTTTTATTTTCACATAAGATTGCATTGGAGAATGATTGCATAGGGTATAACATTAACATTGCATGTCAAATACTAGATTTTTTAATTAAAAACATGGAATCAAATAAACTTTCATGAAAATAATATGTGTGTGGGTTGAGATTACATAAGTCATATATTTTGATTTCATGAAAAATATTTTCCTAATAAGATTCAAAATCTATGTAGGTAATTGATAGTTGAATATGAGTTGATGGGATTGTGTACTTAATCATTTTATGTAGTATAGTGGGTTTTAATGGAAATAAATAGAATTTTTTTTGTAGATAAGATTAATAATGATTTTTTTTTTGACATTTTATGTTGAATTTAAGGTAGTTATTTTTTCTTATGAAATACCAAATATATATTTGTATAATTAACCATCTAATTAGCTAGTGTATCCAAAATTTATCACCTTGTATTTTATTTTCATTCTCATTTGAAATACGCGAGATAAAAAAATCCATTATATGAAAATGTGCTTTAATGTAGCATATTCCATGTAATCAATATAGCTCGTTAGGATGTAATCATAATTCATATGATTTAAGATTGGATCATCTATATGTAAAAAAATTAAGAAATAGTTGATAATGTAGTTCATTATTTCTAAAGGTTCATATTAAAAATAAATAACATGTGAAAGTTATCAAAGAGGAAATCTGTGACATTTTACTTGAATGGTTGACATTGGAAATGATGGTATTTGACTAAAGCATCCTCAATGTTGTTGAAATGTGGTTGTGTTCACTTTTCATATTTTATTACAATTATGAGTTTGTTTAATATTTTATTATTTTTTATATTATGTTTTTAATATATTATAATGTATTTTTATTATGAGCTGAAAAATATAAAGATATATTCTAATGTATATAGATTTAAATTTATGATGTAGCAGTTTTATTTCTAACACACCTATGTGAATATCTATAATAAATAAAATACAATGTCATTTCAGTAAAGAAGATATAAGTATAAGTTCCATGTAAATTTTTATATCCTAAATTCAACATTACATCCTTTGTTAGACATCATCAATATTGAAAAATTAAAATTTTAAGACTGTTGTAAAGTTATTTTATGAAAAACACAAAAATATTTTTTCCTTTACTTATCACTAAGCTAGTTAACAAATGTGATGTTGAAATGACACTATTAATATCTATTACATCATCCAAATGTTAATATATTGAATTTATAGGAAAAAAATAAAAATTAAAAAAAATTATAATCTATTGACTATCCCATGGATAAAAACTATATCACATTTTTTTAAAAATATGGAGGATATTCAAGGTTTCTGACTCGAAAACAAAATAAAATTAATTAAAATATTTATTAAAGCTATTGAAAGATGAAAAAAATATACGAATATGTTGTAAAAACTATAAAATTCATCAAGTTTATTGGAATTTTTTGTCCAGTTTGTATTGTTTAGTTCTACTCAAAGTAAACTATGACCTCTTATGCTTCAAATTGTCACATTGACATACTTGTTACACTTCCAAGAAATTAGAGGGGATCACTACCACATAGTGATAAGGAATGTAGGGAGAACTAAATAATCAGGGAAAAAAACTAAAATAAAATCCTTGAAGCCCATAAAGAGCAATGTTTATAGTAATATACACTTTTTATTTTTTTGAATATTGAAGTTTTTATTTTATTTTATATTATTTTATTTTGTGTTTCTTGATTGTTGTGTACAGTAAAACAAATTAATGGATTCATTTATTTTTATTTATGTATAGATTTTTTTGTACAAATGTTGATCAACCAATATTTGTAGGACAATCTCATGAGAATCATAGAAAGTTATAGGAAAGATGGCATGCAATTTAACATATTATTTATTAACATGAAAATCAATGTGGGAAAATACTAAACCACCTAGCATGTCATGTAATAGATATAATATCATCTCAAACTTCATGCAATAAATGTAATGTCATCTTGGGATGAATATTAAGATGTGCTTTGCCACTTGTGAATAAATGCAACAATAAGAACCTTTGATCTAAAAACATATTTTTGAGTACATATTTTTTTGGTTGTATATAATTAATTATTATTTTTATTTTACTTCTATCATATAATGATCTTATTTGAATGTTATTTGCCATTTTTTTAGCTTTCAACACCTACAATATTAATAATTAATTCCATGGTTCCATTTTATTACTATTAAATTTTTTAGGTTGAAATAGATAATAAAATAAGTCACTTCAAATATTACAACACTTTGTGACCTTGTGAATGTGAAGTAATAATAAGTTATCCTATGTATCACTCTAATTAAACACGGTAAAAGTGAAAATGTAAATAAAATAGTGATACTTAGAATAAAACATGAATATACAAATTAGACTTTGAATTTCAACACATCCAAATTTTTTATTGAGGCCTCATTGAAAGAAAAGAGACACTCAAGATCTCCTTAACCCTATTATGTAAGGAAAATTTCCACACAATGACATTTGTTTTGAATTAAATATTTTTATGATTTGTATCATTATGGCTTTATCATTATATACATTCATAAAATTATTTTATTTAAATAATGTTAGCCATCAACATGCCTTAATTACTATTAATTAAATATTTATAGGGTCTATATGACCTAAACAAATGGCTATCTATGAATTCGTATCTTTATTTACATTTGAGAAGTTAACATGTGGTAATCATCATGGCGACAAAAAATCATGGAGTCACTTAGTATTCTTCTTATTTTAAGGTAGCCTCAGAAAGCATAAAAAAATGCATTATAATTTTAAATCCACTTTATATTATCACATGTCCACTTTTCCTACATATAATTAAATAAAAACATGATCACATCTCGATAGGTAAAACATGATTAATAATTTAATAAAAATTTATGATATCAAAATAAAACTTGTAGTTGTTAGAATGCACCCATGGGATCATGATAAGTGAATAAAAAATGGGCTCCTTACATGTGTTATATTATGAAGTTTTTTAAAACTGTCGATGCATTTAGTTATAATAAGAATCTCAATCTAACATTACATAAACATGAATATAATACACATGATTCCTATGTGATCTATGAAAACCATGGAAAATTTTCAACTTTTTGAACTCCTTTTATAGCTATGAACTATATGCACTTGTGGCCCACATGGGTATTGTGAACACGCTAGACTTATTTAGTGTATAAAACTTATGAAGAACTAATCTATGTAATGTTAGTGGCTCCTCTTAGTGTAAGTTGTAAAATTTGTACAATTACTATTAGAAAATAATAATGTCACACTGGCAGTATGAGAAAGGTTATTTGTTGGTAATTTTTACTATATTATTATAAGAAAGTACATGTAAATATGTCATTGACTTGTAATCATGAGATCATGAAATGCCTTTATATTTTACATGGATAATTTTATTTTTTTAATATTTATTATGGTTTTGAAGTTTTTTTCATATCTATTCAAGTCCCAATGTCTTTATTCTCTTAAAGCTTTACTATGTCCACTCAAAATGACACACATGGAAATATATGATTGCTTCAGATTCATGGGGTTACATAGGTCTCAAAGCTTCCAAATGACTTTATATCAAATTCACAAATCCATTAAATTCATAATTCACTATATATTTTGTTTCATTCACAATTTTTCCTACACATAACATAGACTCACCATGACCAATTATTTTAAATTTCAATAATATGAAAAACTTATTAATAAAACTTATGATATCAAAATAGATCATGTCAAAACTCTCAAGCCAAACATAATTTTACATAATGCACACACCCATTTCAACATAAAATTTGGGTTATTTTATAGCTTAAAATTGTGACAATAGTATTGGTCACTAAATACACTATATAAAAAATGATGGTGAGTGGTCATCATATGTATGTTATACTACACATACGTAATGCATGGAAATATAAAATATCTGATTAATTATTATTAAATTAGTATGAGATATTAAACTTAAATTTAATTATTATTTGCGACTACCGTAATCATACCATTTAACAAAAATCCCACCATACAAAATAATCACTGCTAAATAAACATTGAAAATGAACCTTACCCCTCTTGAATTTGATACCACATAATAAAGACACATGGATGGTCGATATCTCTCTATGAGTTTTAAGTTGGTTGTGATATTATATATAACATAATAACATTTACAAATAGTTATATGGCTTAGTTCTTAGTCATGGTGATGAAATCTATTAAAGAGGGAGCCATGCAAAATTTTATTAATAAGAATATAGAGACCGTATTTGGTGATTGAGTGACCATGAGGGTTTAGTGGACCCATTACCTAGATCAAATTGAATGCGATGCTAAATTTATTTGTCAACTCCATGATATTTATTCATGCCACATATGCATTATAAATTTGTGTGTTATTTAAATAATATTGTGTTCACAATTATATAAATGCATTTTGCCATGATAAAAACATCAATGATAATCATGTGGGGGCCACATGAATGACGTGAGAATCCTTATAGTGATAGAGGATGTAAGGAACTTTCTATGACTTCGTGGCATTGTGTCTATGTTAGGACAACCTTTTATTTGGATTAACCTTTTATTTTAAAAATAATTTTCCATGGCATTGTGTCTATGTTAGGATAACCCTTTATTTGGATTAATGTTTAATTTTAAAAATAATTTAGATGTGTTAGTCTTATTCTTATATGATTTTTTTAAATTTATATATTAAAAGAATATGTGATGTGTTTATTTTTTTTGTTTTTTTTTAATGGAATTTTGGAGTTTTATGTTATATGTAAAATTTATAACATTTGGCACACACTTTTACCTTATTTCATGGGATTTAGTGACAATAGGCACATGCTAACAAAGATGGAAAATGTATTGATGAAGTTTCTTTGTAACTCTTTTTGACTTCCTAACTTTATTTGAAAAGCTCTCTTTTCTTTTTTCTCAATACTTGAATATTATTCTTGTTATAAATTATATTTTTTCTTATTCTCTCTTCATAAATAATGTAATCTAGAGAATAATATTTTTAATCCATTCTTCCTAATGCACTTGAGATTTTATTTTGTTAATTTAGTTTCTCACTTAAAAATTTGTGTCTCACATTTACATGGTTTGATTTAGTTTGAGGTAATATCTTACTTTTTTTTTACAATCATTTAGTTATGCTTCAACATAATTTGAAAACATCTTGTCATTTATTCTTTAAATCCACACAAACAATGTAGAGATAATATAATATTATATTATATGGCGGCATATGTTATATTACATGGACACTCTACCTTTTTATAATATATTTCCCCACCCACACACCCACCCACACACACACACACACAATTTAAAAATAATTTATGGACACTCTATCTTTTTATAATATGTTTTCACATATATATAATTTAAAAATAATATAAATAATATATAGACACTCTACCTTTCTATAATATATTTTCATATATATATATATATATATATATATATATATATATATATAATTTAAAAACAATTTAAATTATAGACACTCTACTTTTTTATAATATATTTCCATATATATATATATATATATATATATATATATATATAAATAAAATTTAAAAATAATTTATGGACACTCTACTTTTTTATAATATGTTTCCACATATATATAATTTAAAAATAATATATAGACACTCTACCTTTTTATAATATATTTATATATATGGATGTGAATACTCTACCTTTTTATTATATATATATATATATATATATATATATATATATATAACATTGATTCACACAATGCTTCAAGACTTTGAAATGCCATATTGACATTAAAAATAATTTGTGGTATAAAAAAAAAATGTGACAATATGTCATTGAGTCATGACTTTAATTCTCTTAGACCTTTTATTTGTTCACTCAGAGTGAAACACACAACCACCTTTAATTTATTTGTAGTTATAGGGTTTCAAAGGTTTGAAATTAATTATTTTTGAATTTATGGATTCATTTAATTAAAATTTCTTTGTATATTTCAAGGCATCCACAAATTTTCTTACATATAACACATAAAGTCACTACAATCACATTTTGTAAAATAAAATAATGCACACAATTTTTTAAAGAAACATGGGATATTAAAATCAAATATATCACATTTATTAAGTCATGTGGTTTTGTTAAAGTGTTATGCACATAATAATTTATTTTAAGATATGAACACCATAAAATATGATGACTCTCTAATTAAAAATGATTTCATATTGATCTTGAATAATTTCATAATTACATTCAAGTGGGAAGTGGCTATTACCTAGAGAAATTTTAATATATAGTGAAATAAATATTGGGGTTATGGTAGTGTTAACTCAATGCACACATCATAAAACATAAAAATAATTTGAAATTTTATATGTATGATTGAATTCAATTAAAGGGAAGATTGTATAATAATAATAATAAAATAGTGAAAATTTGATACTAATAGTTAATGAATTTGATGGAGATAGTTTTTTAAATTTTTGATATGGAAATATGTCTTTAAAATCAATATTTAATGAATATACACTACATAATAAATACATTTTATAAGTTAATATATAAGTTTTGTATTGAGTCAAATCTATATTTAAATGCTTGATTTCAAGGTCAATTCAAATAGTAAAAGTTGTACACATGTCAATTTTAAAATTTAAGTTAATATTGAATTATTTTATTGTATCAAAATTATATTTAATTGCTTTCTTCCAAGATTAGTTCAAATATTAAAAGCTATGCACATGCTAATTTTAGAATTTAAAATTTTAAAATAAAATAAAATTTACTAAAATAATACCTAAAAACTATCAAATAAGTACTCACTAACTAATATAAAGGTAAATAAATTATTTTTTAAACATTCACTATGGTTAAATAATTATCTAAATAAAATATAATTCTTATAAAACTCAACATTGTGTTTTTTTAAAATTTTCATTGGTTTGTTGAAAGTAATCAATGGTGCAAAGTGAATTTTATAGTAACTAATCATGGAAAGAGGATAATTTAATGAGTACCTAATAATTCCTACTAAAGTTAAGGATAAATACAATATTAGTTCAAATATTAAAAGCTATGCACATGATAATTTTAGAATTTAAATTTTTAAAATAAAATAAAATTTACTAAAAGAATACCTAAAAACTATCAAATAAGTACTCACTAACTAATATAAAGGTAAATAAATTATTTTTCAAACATTCACTATGGTTAAATAATTATCTAAATAAAATATAATTATTATAAAAACTCAACATTGTGTTGTTTTTTAATTTTCATTGGTTTGTTGAAAGTAATCAATGGTGCAAAGTGAATTTTATAGTAACTAATCATGGAAAGAGGATAATTTAATGAGTACCTAATAATTCCTACTAAATTTAAGGATAAATACAATGAAAATGAATATATTTTAATGATCAATTTTAACCATTTAAAATAATAATTTTCATAATAAAAATTAGATAAAACATAAAATAAAAGAGTTAAGTTGTTTAGATATTTTTAATAACAATTCATTATAGTTAAGTTAATAACAAGTATATTTATGCTTCTTGAATTTATGTTGAAGAAATCAATTTGAAATTTATCCATGAGACAAAGAGTTATGTTCATAGAACTTAAGGAGGAAAATTATGCGTTTGCTCATTCCTATGATGAATATAACTACGAAACTTTGATTCTCACAATCAATTAGATATTACATAGAGCACTGATTTTCTCTAAAGAGGTAGTGAAACTTATCATGGATCTTATAATACAATAAAAAATATATACAAAAATCTCTTATGATTCTTGTTTATTATTGAAAATTTTACATATATTATGACGTCGTAGAATAAAGTGTTTTGCATCCGTACAAATTTGATAGAATCATACCCACAATTGACCCAAAAGTAATATCAAAAAAATAGAGAACCCAATGCAATCGAGAGTAAAAATATACACATATTTTATTAAATATAGTTCTTTATAATGATGCAAATTTTAAAATAATTTTTATGGTTCTATCTAAATTTATTTTATGTAGGATATGCATATCTCATACCTGATGCCTCTATGAAATATCTTTTAAATGTGTAGGAAACATTTATGGAAACTAAACAAAGAGTAATGTTATTGATATCCAAATAAATAATTTTTAAGAAATATGTACATTGAGCACCCAAAGTGTTTTTGATCCATGTTTTACCAAAATATGACACTAGGCTATAAATTAAAAATTAGAATGATTAAACAAGGTATATCTAGAATATAACATCATAAATATTAATTTAAATATAATTTAGTGGTTAAAAAAAAATGTAATTGAAATTGATTTCACAAGAAATGAAATATATAAAAAGAAAAATAAATGGAATAACCACACCTTCAAAGTTTCTAGAATTATTAAAGTGCAATTCTAATTGGGATGGAATGAATGGGATCTATGTAAAATATTGGTTATTCACTATTTAAAAGGACATATTTGGCACCTAATTTATAACTAATGATTTTTATGAGATATATTCATTGCTTTACCTTTATTATTGTTTAATCTATTCATGGGTGACAAATATATACTACACACCCCTTTGGATTTTAGTTTTTTTAATGTAGCTTCACCACTTGATGTCATTTAGTAATTTATTTTTTATTCTTTTAATTGGTATCCAAAGTGTTTAAAATGATTTCATTTTATTATTTTGATGTGATTCACCAAAACACACATTTCAAAGGAGAATTGATAAAAATAGTTGGCTTTAATACTTTGAAGGGAGTTGTAGATACTTATCATGCATGCATTATAATCAAACCCCACATAGTTCTTCTTCAATATAAATGGGATGCCGATAGAGTGTTTCAACTTCATCTTTAGTAGAATTGAATATGAAACTACATGAACATTCTATTAACCCTCATTTTATATAAGATATAATCAAAGTTTTAAAATATATTCATTATATTAGAAATAAAGATATCATAAAGTATGACTAGAGTTAAGATGAGAAATGATTATTCTTGGTGTACCTATTGGGTATTTGTTTTGATAAATGATTAGAAATTATTTTTATATAAAAGGATCCATAGTATATAAAACATGTGATTTATTATTATAGAAAAGAGTAACATGAAATATCAAAGGCATGGAAAATTAGACCAAGCCAGAAGGAACCTAAAAAAAGGGGACATATTCTATGACACTAAATCTATAAGGGTTAGACTCAACAATTTGATTATGATCAAAGAATACATTCTAGTAGAGACAAATGCTAAGGAATGATGTAAACAAATCTAAAAACATGTAGATAGGGCTCAACATTTGAAAGGGAAGACTTTTGAAGACAATGGTAGGATAATATAAGTAAACTAATGTGTGGTAGGAATTGTCCTAGATATATAAAAATATAGAAATGTGAACCAAAAAGTGTGAAAAAAGTAAAAAATACTATACGAAAGGGACTCATACCATATTTGGGTGTCTATAGGATGTCCCTACCTTGATATGAATTTGTAAGTGAAAGCATGTATTTATCAAAATGTAAAAATAAATAATTAAAAAACATACCTTGACTTACCTAGAGAAGGAAGGATAAATTGAAATATTCTTGAGATAGGCTCCATCCACACATGCTTGTTATATATTGGAATATATACATATTTTTATAAAAATTCCAATCTAAACAAGTAGTTAATGTTAAATTAATGTGATATATAATAAAGTAAAAAAAAAACATAAATTGAAAATGGGATCATAGGTATGATTACACATAATAGTACTAAAATCATCAATGCTCATAAAAACACACTATTTCAATGAGATTTTTTGGGAGTTATTGCAACTCAATCCACTTCATGATCAAGGAAGTAGTAAAATGGACCATTTTTAATGTTCCTAGGTTTTTTAAGTTCACTCAATATTGTTTCCTCAATGCTTTATTTTTATTAATACATATTTTCATTAATATTTTTTAACCCATCATGAAAGATAAAATATCTAAATAAATTATCCCTTTTGAGATGAAGATTAAACAAAATTGTATTTTAATCACTCATCTCAAAACAAAAATTCAGATGCATCATGTGTTATAAAATGTATATAGCCAAATGTCAAGATGCAATAAAATCATACAAATTACATATAATTATCAAATAATATAAATATATAAATATTAAAAAATGTAATAATTATAAATATAAAAATGTAAATCTCAATATAAATATGTGCATCTTCATATGAGGGTCAATGCTAATGGAGATGGGAAAATAACAAGTCCCACTATAGTGGCCATGAAACATGTATCATGGTATTAACTAAATAATAAGGGTATGAGGCCCCAAGATTGAAAAGAAAGGAAGGGAAACCTAACATGCCTTAAAATTAATGTAGATGGGAGATATTGAAAGACAAATTAATAGTTACCTCACTCCCAAATGATGATCTTCACTCACTCTCTTAAAGACAAGGAAAAAAATGGGGACAAAGAATTATTTTATTTGTGATTTTTGGGGAAATTATTGTAATAATAATTATATATTTGAGATAACTATCTCATGTATACAACCAAATAAAATATCTTATCAAGATATTTCCAACGAGAAATAAACCACCCCATTGAAAGATCACCACCCCATTTTATTCTTTCAGAAAAAACTATTGTCACTTTGAAATATCTTTGTTACTTCTTCTCATTGTAATTATATTTGATAATTTTCGCTTCAAAAATAAAAACATTATGCCACATGATGTGATATCAAGGTATTTATATAATGGGTGTCAAACCATTCCTATGTAATCTAACATTATCTATGGATCCATGGATTTATCCATTTCAAATAAACTTTGTCATGAATTTACCAAGTGGTTGGTGGCCTTTGTGAACAAGATATGTTGTGGTTATAAAAATATCCTTATTTAAGGACTTTTGAACTTCATTAATATTTTAGATCGCATCATACCTTTTGGGTATTTTCTAATGTCGATCACTCCATACATTTTTGACTCGTGATGTTGAGTTCTTAGGCTTAATGGTTTTGTGAATGAACTTGAATATTTTTTCTTATTTGTGATTCCATGAACAAAAAATGAGAATCATATGGTTGAATTATTACATGCATGAAATTTAATAATTTCAATATTTTGTGATTTTGTGCATAAAATTATATAATTATAAAATTATGTAATTTTATGTGAATTTTGAGAGTTTTTTGAATTTTTTTTAAAGCCACAGATTTCACAAATTCTATGGGGTGTTCTTGAGGCCATTAATTTTTTGATTTTGTGACTCCATAGAGTCTATGAACATCAAGATTATATGGCTATGCATCCATGGAATCATGTGAACTGATTAATAACTCATCAGGTTATAATGAAATTAGTGAGGCCTTATACTTGGTTGTGAAGAAAAATATAATTAAATGAAAGTCAATGTTGAAATCATACATTTTTATAAATGGGTCATTTATTATACTTAGGGACTACATAGATTTTGCAACATTACAAATCAAATATTTCAAAAGGAATGTGAGCCGAAATGTGTTTAATATTATCTCTAAAATTCAATAATATGACTTGAAGCACATTATTGAAAATTACACAAAAAACTTACAATATTTTTGTATAATGAAATATTTCATGTTCACATTATATGTTCTTGTATTAGACACCCATGATAAATTAAACTATCCATAATCTCTTCTACACATGAGACCACTACAAATTCCTTAACTACTATTCCATGTTTAATAACTTCAAATGCATTCATCCAAGTTTCTTATATAACATCTTGGTCTTTCCACTTCACCAAGTACTCATAGTAGTTATTTACCCTCATCTTTTTAAAAATATGTATGTATAAGATGAATTATATATTTTCCTTTTTCTTGTTTGGTAGTTTCTCTTTCCACTTAATGTTTGGAGAATCCATGCTTAAATGTTCATCATTTATTTTCCCTACCATATATGGGTAAAAAAATGTTAATAATTGGGGAGATATCCACTCTTTCTAGTAACTCAATTTCATAAACATTTATTAATATTTTTTTAATAGTTATTTAATTTACATTTTTATTCTTTTTGAGTTAGTTATATTCACCTTCTGGAAACCTCTCCTTATAAAAATGTTACAATAAAAAATCCTAAACATAAAAATAGCATTACCTTATACTTTTATCACCATTTCCTTATATTTTATTCCTCTTTCCTCTAGTCATCTTTTCACCCCCATATGCACATCATGCATAAATTTTACATATTGCCAACTTCCAACACTTTTTTTTTTGATAATATCATATGTGTTTCTCTAATCATATACTCTTCAAGTGATGCTACCATATACAATATAGAAATGAGTCATGTATCTCCTTTGATCAGGTAAATTATTTTAAGTGAATTTAACATGGACTAAAATGAAATCCCACTATTTGGCTTTGTCTCTAATTAAACATTTCTGAATTACCAAGATTGTGGTTCACAAATTTTGTTTACCCATCCATTTAAAGATTATTGGATAAATTTAAATATAGTATTGTGTCCAATTTTGTGCCACAATATCCTCTAAAATTTCCCAACAAACATAGTGTCCGTATTTGATATACTATTTCTTGGCCACCCATTCAAGCTAAAAACTTTATTGAAAAATAAGTTATAAATATTTGTGGCACAACTAGTTATTTTCAATGAAATAAAGCATGTTATTTTAGAGTAATTATCTACAATAAAAAAAATGGAGTCACTACCCCTCTTATTTCTTAGCAATACAAGAATTAAATCCATGTTTAAATAATCCTATTGTCTATCAATTATAGGTAATCGCTGATATAAGCTACTATTCTATTTTTTAATTTTTGAACACTAGTAAATTTTGCACCTTTACATGAACTTACTCTCATCCATGCTCATTTTGGGATGATAATATTTATCACCTAGATGCACCATAGTTTTATCATATCCAAAATGTTTAGCCATGCATCTGTTATGTTTCTCTTTTAATAAGTTGTCCCTCTTAAAACCTTGAGGTACGCATAATCTCTTCCCATTAAACAATAACCCATATCAAATCATGTACTCCATCCATGTAATGGATATTTATTTTGGGTCATTAAAATTTTCACTAAAATATGAAATATGATTACCTTACTTGAATCAACATTGCTTGAATAATTTTTCCATTTGCATCACAATAGACTCGGAATACTTTATTAAAGTCAAGAAACATCAACACTTCTTGTTCAATTATTTTTTTCTTCAATAGATAAAATATATTATTTTTTAAATCTATCAAAATAAGATTTATTTAATCTCCATTCATTATTTCTATGATGGGAGCACATATTCCACTTGTGTTTCTAACATAATTTCAAAAGAAACTTGATAATCCATGAAAATGTCTGGCCTTAAACATGTTATTTGGTGAAGGACACTCCATAATTACATTCAGTTTTTTGGGGTCCATGCTTAACCCTTTAGATGAGATCAAAAATATGAAATACACTACTTAATCTTGCATGAAGCTACACTTATTAAGGTTGATTAGTAAGTTTTCCTCCTTAAATTTTTTCAATACTAGTCTCTAATGCTTCAAATATTCTTCTTTGGAATGGCAAACAATAAAAATATAATCTAAATAAACAACTAAAAATTTACCTATGAATGGATTTTACACCTAATTCATGAGCATTATGGATGTAATTAGATAATTTTAAAACATAAGTGGCATGATCAGCCACTCATAAAAACCATCATTTTTCATGAATGTGGTTTTCCATTTATCATCTTCACTTATTTAAATTTGATGATAGCCACTATTTAAATTTACATTATTCAAATATTTGTCTAGGCTTAAAAAATCCATTAAATCACCTATATTTGTTAACATAAACATATATTTGATGGAAAAATTATTTATTACTCTTTAAATAAATATAAATTAACCATTGTCCACCTTTTAAAGTGCTAGTACAATGGGAACTACACATGGGATCAAACTCTCTATGATCAAGACTTTATTAAGTAATTCTTGCACATACCTTTTTATCTCATCCTTCTCCTTTTGGGTTTGTCTATAATATTCCTTATTTTTCATGCTTGATCATAACACTATATCTATATGATGTCTAATGACTCTCATGCGTGGTGATCCATTAGGGAAACCATTTGTCACAATATCAACATATTCCTCCAATAGATTTTTTAATTTCAATGGGAATATAACTTATCTTGGTGTCTATCATAGCTGATATAGATTTTGTAATGAAATAAAAACATGTCTCTTCTTCCTTTGTACCACTTAAAAAAAAAACAATTCTTAAAACCATCATCACATATGAACTATCAATTTATTCTAATTTATCACTCAAAACTAATTTATTTCCATCCTTCACAAGAGTGTAAGTGTTTGTTATTTCATCATGCATAAATATTATACTATACTACCATGACCTTCCTAGTAAAACATGACACAAATCCATGGGCATAATGTCACACATAAATACATCTTGATATTAACCACTTTTAATATTAACTATGATTATTTACTAGCACTTGACATCCTTTAAGAAAAAAATATTTTGTTGGGTGGGGTGCAATAAAATTTTCAACCCAATTTTATCTACCATATATTAAGACAAAATTATTTGTTCTACCACTATCACTAACTACCTTAAAACACTTACCCCTTATTTTTTAAATAATCCAAAATATAATTTTTATTTGCATATATTCATTCACTTCCATGGCTAGTTTAAACAATGTTATTTTCAATAGAAGAACCTTTCCTTATTCTGTATCTTCAATGTGTGTTGGAGATACAAAAATTTATTGCTCACCATGAGAAATATAATTTGTCCCTTAATTTATTTTCCCATTATTTTGGGATTTGGACACCCAAAAAATTTGTCCTAGATATTTATTGCATCTAGACACATTACCCATAAATCCCCTGCATTTTCCTCTTCTAGATAATTCTTCCCTATAAAAGAGTATCCTCTATCTCTAGTATTATTATCATAATTTTAAAATTTACTTTCCCCTTCATCATTAATCTTTTATCTTATTCCACCAATAATTTTTTCTATTCCTCTTGAGTAACATCTTCTACTTCTAGAGTTCATTTTATGTCTTCTTGAAATTTTTTTTCACCTTCAGTGCACATTGATAGGACTCTTACAAATTTTTTAGGTTAAGCAAACTTATCTCATCTTGAATAAAAATACACAATCCATTCCAATTTATGGCCATCTTATTTGGGTCATATTTTACATTTATATCTCTTATAGTGATCTTATATATCTCCTTAATATGTTATTTAATGTTAATCTCCTTTTGTCTTAGGTTTTTCAATCTCCTTAAACAACTCATCTAATAGTTTGAAGGAAAAAATTTAGCCTTTAATATGGATGAAGGATTAATGGGTGAACTTAAGATGATGATGGAATTTTATTCCTACACATGCTATGGGAAACCTTATCTAGGATCTTATTCTATTTCTTGTGCATGTTCATGAGGGTCTATGGGGTTAGTTGGTGTGGGGTTCACATGGGTGGGGGAGTGAAAATTCTTAGTAATACATGTTTTTTTTATTGTAGTTGTATTACTGGAGGATGGTTATCCTTTTCTTCTAGTTCCTATGTGGTTGTGTGGGAGCTATTTCATTCTTTTTTATTTTGGAGGCTCTATCTTGTGCCTTAGAATATCGGGAGATATGGATATTTTTGATCCCTCCATGCATGAAAATTTCATGAATAATTTAAACATCATTTCCACTAGTGAAGGTTCCTCTCTGGAGAAAGGTTTTTTGAGAATTAAAAAAGTGAATGGATGCCTGGAGAGAAGCTATGAACACCCAGTTTTGGTTATCCAATTGGAGTCTATTAAGGAAAATGTTGCCTACTTGACCAATCATGCTTTGATTTGTAAATTCATGGGGATCCATCTATCATTTCCAATTAGGCCAAGAAGGTTTGGAATCGAAAGGGTGAGATGGAGATAAAGTTGGCAAAAATTATTTTATTTTTATGTTTACATACATGTTAGACTAAATTAAGGATTTTGAAGGTAGGCCTTATTTTTTCAATCAAATTGGGCTATTCATGAAACCCTAGCATGTGGGTTTCAATTTGACAAAGGATATCCCTATGCATGTTCCATTCTGGGTTTGTCTTCTTTGATTCCACTTAGAGTTTCAGAGGAGTGACATCTTGCATATGATTACTCTGCTTCTTGGTAAGCCAGTCGACCCATCTCAAAAAAATTTAGATCAAAAGGTAATTACCTATGCTCATGTCTATGTTGAAATATATTCAAATAACCCTCTACCAAATTCTTTGGAACTATGCCTTGGATCTGATTATTGGATTCAATAGCTAGATTATGAAAATCTTCCACTCATATGCCATTTCTACCATGAGTATAGACACCTGCAAAGGAAGTGTCCTTAGTTTAATTGTGTGGTTGGGGTGGTTAAATTGATTCCCATTTTAGATCTTAAGAATGATAAGGAGAAGGCTCCTATGGCTATTGATGGGGTAGACAAGGAGGGATCAATCCCAATCAATCCTCATAATAAGGGAAGGGGTCTAAAGAAAACTCTAAAAGATAACCAATATGATGGGGTTTTTAATTGGTTTGATGCTCTATAAAAATTAGTTAAAGAGGAGGGAATTATGGTTGATTTATCAATTGGTGATGGATCATTGGGAGTGGGATTCTCAAAAGGATAAAGGGAATGAAATTTTGAACTTGCCAGTGGGGGAATCACAGGGTGAGAATATGGTTATAGTTGGACCATCACATATTTCAGTTGAATGTGAATTATGTGGGCCTTTGGTATTACAAGAGGTGGATACATTAGCATATTCAACTCCTTCTCTACCAGGGGAGGCTCTAGATATTGGTAAGAATAGCAGGACCATACAGGTTCTGGATCTGTAGTCAAATTATTTTAAAGATGGGCCTTTAGAGAAGGCTTTCAAGGGAGGGTGAAAGGACCTAGATAAGGTTAAATTAATTGGTGATAATTTGGTGGAATCAAGGTTAGTAAAGACCATTGATTCCCACTTTTCCCACTCTTAGAAATGATTGTTATTTTATGGAATGTGATGGGTATGAATAACATCCCTCAATAAAAGGATATTCATGAGATGATTAGTCTTCCTTATCTTGATATGGTTTTTCTTCAAGAAACCAAGTTATCTATGGACTATATGTTGAATCATTCTTCCTATATCTAGTCTCATGGCTCATGTAAGTGTGTTAAGGATCATGAAAATTTAGGGGGTGTGGATTGTTTCTGGTATCTAAAGAAGATTGTTCCTCTTAGGTGGTTCTCATGCCACTCTTCCTTATCTGTGATTGCTTCTAGTTTAGATTTGGGCGAAACCTACCTCTTTACTAAAGTGTATGCTCATTTTGATTTCATTATTAATGTTTAGCTATGGTCTCATGTCAAATATATCCAATCTCTATCTCCCTTACTCCCATGGGTTATTGTTGGGGATTTTAATGTAGTTGTTTATCTTGAGGGAAAATGTGGTGGGAGTACCATGCTTGATTCATATGATTGCCTTAAAAGGGATAATGTAGAGCTCCTAAATTTAGTTGATGTGAAGTTGAATAATGGGACCTTCACTTGGAAAAATAGGAGGTGTGGTCATAATGCTATTTTTGAGAGGCTTGATAGATATCTTATATCCTACTTCTAGGTTAGTGATAGATAGACTACCAACTCTAAGATTTTGGATTGCAAAGTGTCAGATCATTGGCTAATTAAGCTTTTTATTGTTTCATTTAGAGATTCTAAGATATCATCCTTTAAATTCTAGTTAATGTGGTTATGGGACCCATCCTTTTATGATTTATTGAGTAGTTGGTGGTTACAATGAAAGATGAATCATGGTAGAGCTATGTATTCTTTTGCCAAGAGGTTACATTATGTGAAGTTTAGGCTCAGGAAATGGAACAGACAATTCTTTGGTAATATTTCAACAAATTATCAGCCCAA